>JABUQX010089839.1:0-30000 GCA_015478945.1 Trachelipus rathkii
TTTATTATCAATTATATAATTATATTTATAGTATATTAACTTCATTCCTCCATTTATTATTTATAATATATATATACTAAATTATGTAGTAATATTAATTTTAATATAGTAATATATATTATATATCAATAATTATATTGATATAACGGATCTTAGACTCCGGGTTGGTCGAATAAGAAGTTACATAAGAATCACAAACTGCGTCAACTTTCCTATTATTCTATATTATCATATATTGAGATTTTATAAATAATTTAATCATATATTATATATTAATATATAATAGCCAACATTTATTAACGGCGAGACTTACATCCTTTACCTAAGTCTCCACCCTTTACCTGGAGATGGTTATGGTAAGGACTTACAAAATTCTACCGAAAACCTTTCATAAATCCAACCCCACTCTATTTATTATTATATATGTACAACTTGAAAATAATTATCTAACAATAAAAGAAGATCAACTGCAGTACCTTCTTAAAATCCACCCCTTACTCACCTAAGCCTTATAATAACAATGCATCAATAATGAACATTATCTACAACATTAAAAACCATAGACTTCTTGTTCCATAAGTAGTTTAAGACCCTGGTAAGCTCTAATTCACTTAGATAATTTCAGAATACACATCTAACTAACGACTGATTATATATATACTACTACTCAAATTAAACTATAGTTACCCAAAGAAACATAATTATACTTATTATTAAAACTTACCTACGTTAGACCTCAAATAAATAATTTTTACCTCACTCACTATTAATAGATAGATTAAACACTGTATTTACTATATAGTAAGATAAGATTTATGCTCTAAATTTGAGCTACATAGGTTCAACCTGAGAGCAGATTCATGATCACGCTACCCAATTAATCTTTTAAGCAAATATAAATATAGGATTCAATATATTTTATATTATGTTTAACATTATATTATTACCCCTATCACGCTGGCAACCAGGATGTCTTAACATTATATTTCCCAGGACATTTATACATATGGAAGCATACCTATCCTCTTTCTGTAGAGTGCTTACCGCTCTCGACGCCTCCGTGGTCACAGTTATTCTTTATTCTCTAAGTATCGTGACCTCGATCCTCTTATGGGGAACTTGAGCCCAGGAGCGGTGGACCGGTAGTATACTTTATTCTACCTCACTTAGGTAGCGAGTTAGTTATGAATACCTCTTATCAATGTTTTGAGAATTATCATGTGGTTGAGTGCGAGAGAGTAATACAGCAGGGGACCAAGAAGCATAATTAATATAATCTAAATAATAAATAAAAGAATAATAAACTTTTGTAAATCAAATTTCAGTATATTTAAATATATAAATTATAATAATATTAGTAATAGATTTATTATATATATACTTATATATATTTATTATACTCGGTTATTATATAATATATATAATATATATATATTATTATTAATATATATATATATATAATTAATTAATATATAGTATATATATATGATATATATATTATATTATTATATATATATTAATTATTATTATATATTATTATTAATATATTATATATATATATTATATATATATATAATATATATATTATATATATAGTAATATATATATATTATTAATTAATATTTAAGGTTTTGCTTTCTTAAAATAATCATTTGGTTTAGAAATAGCTATAAATTAATATGTGGCATAAATCAAATTTATATATTTAATATATTTATATTTTGAGAAGCTCATTCATTTAATATATATAGTATTTATTTTTAATTATGTTTATTATATATTATATATATTATAAATATATATATATTATTATATATAAATTATATTATAAATATTAATAATAATATATAATTAATTATAAATATATATACTATTATATATATAATATATATAAGTATATTAATATATATTAAATTTCAAATTATGATATAAAATGCATTAATGAATAATTAATTATATAGTATTATTATATAAATTAATTACAATATATATATATATTATAATTGAATATATATATATATATATATATATAATATATAATAATATATAATAATACGTAAGAAGCTGAATTTGATCCCCATAAACGTGGCCACCTAATAACAATGTACAAGTAGGTCAAAGAATAGTCTATAGATCTATATTAAGTCTAAGAGCGATCGCGTGTTTCTGTTGTTCAGAATTTGAGACCGTTCCTTGTATAGAAATGAATTGATGAACCTAATGTTTTTATATTATGTTATAATAAATTTAGCATACAAAGTTATTGTTGGAGGAGACAAAGGTATCCTTTGTCTGTCGCTCAACAAGATCATTATAAATGTGGTGTTAAGTAATATTTATTATTATTTTCATTCTGTGTGTTTTCATGAATTTCCATGCCTATCATTTAAGGGGATTTATGTACTTCTGTAAAACTCTTTTTTTAATCATAACTGCCTAAGATCATAGATTTAAAACCTTTCTTCTTTTTCCTCCTGGAGCAAGATAGGTATCTTAGCATTCAATTACACTAAAAAGGGATACCCTTCTGTGTTGATGGCATGAAAATGAATCAAGTTACGAACCTGGTCTAGAACAAATTTTCATATAAGCTTTCACATTCGTCCGCTATTATTATAACAGCTTTAACGATATTGTGATTTCACTTATCTTTCTGAGGGGTTTTCGAATATTTTTCTATACCTTAACATAGAAAGATTATTTATAGATAGCAATATCTTTTTTTCAATTTTTCTTCTAATATAACGAAGTACTGTCAGATAACTTATGTTTAAGTGGTGCTAAGGTGCCCCTAATTACTCTTCGTTGATGAGAATCTTCTTTACCATTTCCTATTGACGTGTCTATCTCTGTTTTACTCATCACGTTAGTTGCAAAATAGTTACGTAACTTTTACTTGACTTGAGCTATCGATAGAACAAATGTAACTTGATAGTTTAATATCCGAAGAATTTTTTATTATCGAGAAAAATAGTTTTCTGGCACATAGATTTATTAATTAAGCTCATTATAATTTTTATTTATAATAATTACCGTCTTTTATACAGGTATTATAATTTTAGGAATATTATATAATTAATTATAATATGTACTCTATATATATATATATATTATAATATTACTTTAGAAAATTCATCTTGAATATCTTTCTTATCTTGATTATCTATTATATTATTATAATAGTACTTGAGTACTGTATTAAATATGGCTCAAGTTTGACCATAATTTATTATTATTATATTCTTTTAAATTATACTTCTTACAATTAGTGGTGTTTTCCTCAGAACTATGTTCTTAATATGTCACCCCAACTAATTACTTATAATTTATGTATAAAATTTTGGATAAATTACTGTATATCATTATAATTCCATATATTAATATGGTTATATTGTTCTTTAACATATCCACTTTATGAGACTGAAAACTAATGCTCTATATTATAATTCGTTCATTATCCAAATTTAGAATTAGAGAACGACCCCAACTTTATATCAGGCAAATAATAAAATCATTATGAGCTAAGAGGGTAACGCTTGAAGCATACAAGTACCTCTGATCTTTTTTATATTCTATTAAGGATTTTTATTATATCCTAACTTACTAACTTTGTGTTAAAGAAAATATGAGTTGTATTTTTCAGTGCCTCAATAACATCAGTTATCTTTACATTTTCTGATTATTGCCAATAATTCTAACACACAACTATAATATATTCCTTCTTTTATTATTGAAAATTCACACGATTTATCCTAAAGACCTTCTTGTTGGATTCATTAGTGTATTTTACTTAAAATTTTATTTTTTTCTCATCACCTTGTCTATTATATCTTACTTTAGCATAAACATCACAGCTTATGTTCTCTATATTCTAACAAGCTTGATGTTTCTATATTTATATAAGCCTAGCCTTCGAACTTTTTTACTCATACAGCTTACCCAGTTATAGTCTTAAGCTATTATTAATCCATATATTAGATATTATACATAGAGGCATTGTTCACCCTTGTATGGAAAAAACTTATTCCTTTTTAATTTTATTTCACACTTTCTATTGTATCTGTATCTCGCACGTAGTTCCTTACAACATATTTTATAGATTACTCGGGGTGGAAAATCTTAATAAAGATGTAGTCCTTTTCTACAGGAAAATTTGTAAAACCTCACTTTAAACTCTCCTGCTTCTTTTTATTATACAAAAACTCCTTCCAAATCTTTCATCCACCTATAATCTCTTGAGTAAATACTTAGTTAACTCCTCCAAGCTTTAGCATTTTCACTCGTCATTTACGTGATATTTTGATAGTATTTATATAAACTATAGGTACAGTACCTTACTTTTAAGTGCTCTAAGATTCCTGACATATATATTTTAGATAATATGCCAACCATATTATAACATACCTTAAGTAGTTTCGCGTGAACTTATTCGCTGAATATATCGCTCTTTCACTTAGAGAATTAGTTTTCATTGTTATTATATCTATCGTCTATGACTTTATTTTTAGCACTGAAACTACTTCACATTTAGAATTAATTATCAGAGAGTTTGAAAGGGGATAAAATATAAAGAGAATTCGAGCTATTGTTTAGAAACTATATATACCCTTTTAAGATATGATGGTACTGACGCGCATCTAAAGTTATTTGACAAATTAGTGTTGGGTAAGGCCTGCAGAGAATGTGTGGTGCCATATGTATGTTAAGGACTGCTAACGCGATCTGTTTTTCTTTCATTAAAGCGTGGCTCTCTCGCCCATTAGGAACCCGTTTCGGATTACACGTGATATTATCTGAGCTCTATGTGAGCGGTTGAGACCTATGATGAATACAGGAATAAAAAAGGAAATGTAAAGCTCAAATGAACATGTCCGTTATATTATGCGCAATACACAGACTTAATTTTTGAGTACAAAGATTTTCTATATATGTGGTATTCGGCAGAAATCTTTGTTAGCATCTATACATATATATACTACTTTTATATAAATTTTATATAGGACTTATGTATATCGCATAATTGTATACTTATGGGTAGGCAGTGTATCCCATTATATAAGTAACTATTATGCATATAATGTACGGTGGATATCAACTTATCCCTCACCGAAAGAAAGGCTCATAGTAACTTTATTTGTTATTTAACTTTACTGTAATTTTATTAAATACTTCTTGTGTGCGTGTTAAGATCTGATTTATAAATTAATGAGCTAGATTTTCAATTTCGTTATTTGAATTAATGAGTTTTCAGAAATAGTTATTAATTAAATATAATAATTAGTAATATATATTAGGAATTAGAAGATATATATTAAGGTGGAATATAATATTATTTGAGTTAGGCTGGATAATTAACCTGGTGATAGTCGTCATCTTGAAAGAGAACTACAAGGATTTAGAAATTTATTTATTATAAAAATAATTAACTGTCACAGATTTTCAATTATAATAATTCATGAATTGAAAGACTGTTGACACAATGTATACGAGCTCCTCAAATGAGTGAAATAATCGAGAGTACATATTATATAAAGTCTTACTTACACTCATATTATTCGTCAATTACTTATTGACGGTTAGTTATTTACATATATATAAATCTATACAACACGAGAAATACTCACTACACAATTGTGCAAGTTAGAAAATATTTTTTCTATATACGTAATGGTGTCCTTTTAAGTTTATGTAGTGTATTACTTTATTAATAAATATATATATGTTCATTTATATATAGTATTTAATATATATATAATATATATTACTATTATATATTATATATATATATATATATGATATATTATTATATATATATATATATACGAAAAAAAATTTAAATTAATAATATATATATATATTAATATATATATTATATATATATTAATATATAGTATAATATATACACAATATAATTAATAATATATTATATATATTTTATATATTAATATATATATTATATATTATAATATATTATGTATATATATATATAATATATAATATATATTATATATTATATATATATTAATATTAATGTATTATTATTAATTATTATTAATATAATATAATAATTATTATAATTATATATATTAATATATATATATTAATATTAATAATATATATATATAATTATATATATATATATATATATAATAAACGATATAATACACATTAGAAAAGATATCATATAGTAAGCAAATACTTATTACTTCAAAACGTATGTGTGATATATAATTAAGCTAAATAGATTATATTCATTATCACTACATAAACAATATGGAATTTAACATATGTAAAATTTAGCAGCAGTTATAGTAAGAAATTGTAGATAATATTAGCAAGGTGGAATATATATTATTACTCACATGCATGTTATTTATTATATTAAATTTATAGTAATTTTATATTTTTTTATTATTATATTATCTATTAGGAATTTTTATTACAATTTTTTTGTGAGATTAAATAATATAGATAATTTAATTAGTTTGTTTATTTTAATTTATTAATATGAATGGATTATAAACATAAAATTTATAGAAATGCGGCCACTGTACCATGCTACGGAGTATTACATATAACCTCCAGCATATTTATATGTGATTATTTATAAGGTGTATAACAATTTGGTGGTTGAATATATGTAAAATAAATCGAGTTATTAACTTTTTAATAGTTTAAAGTTTATATTTATTAGTCTTACGAGATTATTTATTATTATGAATTTCTTATATTATATGTATGTATATATTATATTTTTAAATACTTATTTAATAAATTAAATTAATATTTTAAATATAAAAATATGAGTTTATTAGTCAATTATCTATAACTCTATTTATAGATGTTCTACATTCTATTTTAATATTCAATTTGTCTATAATGTATATTATATTTGATTACTTTAAGCTTATATAATAGATATTATATCAAATATAATACTAAGATGTAATTACTACATATTAAATATTAAGTTATTAATATATTAAATATATATTATAGGCTAAAAATAAAATTATAACTTTAAAAAATAATTAAATAATATTTTTTTTATATTGGCATTATTGAAGAGGGAGTGTAGCATAGTTTAAATATGTTGGGTTCATTACACACACATGTGAGCATACACTATGGATATTCAAGCGCCTTATTTTACCAGGATTCCTACGAAATCCTTTTTACTTTATATATTTGGCATAGGTGATAATATAGGAACAATTACATACCAATTAGCTTGACTTCTATAGTTATTTTAAAGTTACTGCCCTTTATTTGATCCTTAATATAATTAGGAAATATAATAAGAGTTGATGATACGGGAGTATATAATTCGGTTCCCGAATGGAGAATATATTAAACATGTCTATGTATTAGCAATCTTGAGATACCCTCGACATCAGTATAAGATTATTCCATATGGTGGAGGGTGGTTATTTACAGAGCTCGCGTTCTAGTACTCTTGCAGAGCTCGCGTCCGCGTCAACGCTCTTGTTGGTTTGGGGGTACCTTTAAGAACTCAGAAATCACTTACTTGTATACATTATTAGGAAATTATTCTAGCAGGATTTATCAAATGATGAGTTATAAGAAAGTAATCTGAATGCTAACACTAGAAGACTTCAAGATTGACTTGAAGACAGGTGAAAAGAGTAGTAAGGGTTAAGTAAGAAAGAGTAGCTCGCATAAATACACGTTTCAGAAGGAGTATAGTGATGAATACTGTACTTATAATAGCATCTCGGCAAGTAGAGTATACTTTCTATGATATTTAAAATAAGTTCACCAGTGTGATTATAACTGAAAAATTTATCTGTGTGTGTATTCCTTTACTTACTTCATAACCCTATTAATAATTCTAAATTCCTTGCCTAGTCAAAAAGTCCTATTAGGTATCTACTATTTTTTATCTATAAAAAATCTGTAGCATAATAAAACTATTTAATAGATATAGAAAAACCTTCTCTCACATAACTCATGAATCGAAACTATTTTCGGATAATGTGACCATTTGCTTTGATCCATATTCACGCGAAAATTACAAATATTTAAGCGTAGGTTATTTGCACTTAGAAATTTGTTTCTTTATTCGGATGTGTGTGTTAAATCATCTCATAAATATTTCTCTGCTACAGAGAGAGGATTTCTAATTTGTCTAATCCTCTATTACGCTATGTTGTCAAAGAGAGAATATCCTATTGATTAAATGAATTAAGGGGGCTTCCTTTTTAACTATCTATGGTGTATATACTAGATGTTTTCAGGGCACGACATTGAGACTATATTATGAGTCATCACAGATATAGAGTATAACACAAGTGGTAGAGGCCGGTGAGAATTCTAGTGAGCACACTAATAATATTAGTAGTGAGCTCTACCAATAACATAAGTTTCTAAGCACATCAGCACGTCGTTATTCTCCCACACATAGGTGTAGATACCAAGCATAATGTATATAAATTTTTGTCTCAGTATAAAGACTAGTAGACGTATTTATCTGATAATATTAGGATCACTTATTCCAAAAGCGGATACAAAGATACCGAGGCACCATGTTATATATTTTATAATAATATATATAATATAATATATACTAATTATAATATTATATATATATAATGATATATATATATATTAATTAAATATAATGTAATTATAGAATTATTAATCACGCATTATATGTTATAAGAGATATAATTAATTTAGTCATGTTAAGCTAATATATATAGTTAATATATATTCATATATTAATTATTATATACTATTATATATATATATTAATATATATATTAATATAATATTATAATAATATTACTATTATATACATTAATATATAATTAATATAATGAGAATATAACTATTAAATACTCCACTCAATAACAAGATCATTGAGACCTTTTCCTTAATAATAATCATTTAAATACTGGAAACATGAATTTTTATGAAGTATCACTTCTCGAGAGCTATAGCACTCCCAAACGACCCATTTCAAATTAGAGGAGTCATTAATGAAAATGCAATTTTATTATCTACTTCACAGACACTTCCATTACTTGTTATGTAATACGAACCACCATATCTAGTCACTACGACCATAAGATAAATATTATATCTTAAATAATATATAATATAGCAAAAAAGATATAGAAAAAATTTGTAATACCAACTGCTCAAAGGGATAAATATTATAGATATAACTTATATATAACATTAATTAATTTATTATAGTTGAAGCTTACTTTATAAAATAAATTAATATATATATATATAATAGTAATAAAAGTTTTATTGACAAAAATAAATTACTCATCTATATATAGTATATATTATTAATAAGTTTAGAGAGATGGGACTCGAGTGATACTCATAATTACTCAATACTAATAGTATATATTATTAATTAATATATATATATTAATATAATATAAAAAAAATAGGAAAGTTACATAAACTCAAAAACAATATACTCGATAAATTTATATTTATAATAAATAATTCATAAAATTTTCAATATCTATATTATATAAACATTATATTTAAAATTATATAATATAATATTAATATTAATAATATTATATATATATGATATATATATATATAAATAATATATATATATTATATTTATATATAATATATATATATATATATATATATATTAATACGGTACAAATAATTATGCAACCGGTTAATATATATGAAAGTATATTATTATATATTAATATTATTTAATATTGTATTATATAATTAATTATCTAAGAGTATGGGTTCAATGTACAAATTTTTTCGAAGTACAAGTATCAAGTACAAGTGACTAGAGGACGTACAATGTAGTGCTCTATGTACATAGTCATTAAAAGAACAAAGTAATATCTCTTGTATGAATTTTTTCAGGAGGAGGTGCAGTACATACGTAAATAACTACAAATGTTAGAACTATAGTCTGGAAAATAATTGGGTTTATATCAAGTACTAATATACAAAGTACAAGTACTTTTTATTGAAATACTGGACTATTAAATAATTTTATAATATTATATATATTATATATAATATATATTAATATATTATTAATTATATATATATTATATATTAATTATATATATATATATTAATATTAATATTATATATATATATTAATTATTAATTAATTAATAATATATTATAATTACATATGTCAATCTATTATAAAGTATATTATATATTTATGTGTATTATTATTACATATATATTGAATATTATATATATATTTATATATATATATATATAATATTATAAATAATATATATATATATATTATAGTAATTATATAATTAATAATATTATATAATATATATATATATTAATAATTTATATATATATTAATATAATATATATTATATATTAATATATAATATATATTAATTATAATAATTATAATATATATATTTATATATAATATATAGTATTTTATAATATTAAATATATATTATATATAATTAGTATAGGTAATTAATAGCAAGAGAGTATAATAGCATGCTTTTACTCACTAGCATTAATTATACCTGAGCATACCAACGGTGATATGATCACATTACTATATATAAATATATATACTCATATATCCAAATACTTAATTACAATTTATTATTTATAAAAGAGACTTACTCAAGCATTATGATATATACTTGAGTTTGTAATATTTGCCCAATGTATTTAACGATATAATAGCTTATTATTTTGCCCTGCTGAGTCATATTCATATATGCACCGATCCGCATGCAATCATCATAGTTTCATCATTCATTTAACCTACCAACTTCCGGTTATTCTGACCAACGTGGAACAAGTGCTCATTTTAACATTATTACACTGAACATAAATGATATAAGAGGTGAAAGAAATTATTGGTAAGCAATTATAATAAAAATAGTTAAACTTAAAAGAATCGCCAGCCTTATAATCGCCCGCCAATTATACTCCGAATAGCGTTAGAGAGCAACTTACAGGTAGAGTTCAGAATAAAATCACACTAGAGCTTAGGTGGGAAGAGGATCGAGGAGTAGACCGCCTCACCTATGGCATCTTTCTCAGTCAATTGTGGCATGTCTTTCTTCGTGCCCAGGTGGAGCTCAACACAACCATATCCATGTTCACTTATAAAGACCCGAGCCATTCACAATCCTCCTTAATCCACCTTTTCACTTCTTCGACTCACTGCCAAACTTCACACATTTTTGTGAGCGTACAGGCATTTTCCATTCTCTCACTGATCGTTCACATTCGCACTTTTATTCTACATTCACTTGTCTATCACCATACCGGTTGTACGGATTCCTCATACACTAAACATTACCGAACTTGAGATCCATTTGCAAGATCGTTTAACACGAGCGTCCTGTTCAGTCACACTTACGTACTAAACACCACTACCAAACAGCCACTCTTAAGAGAGCCATTTCATTCCTTTCAATCTCATTAACCGCTTTCCTCAATCGTCATCACCGAAACAACTCTTCTAATACGAAAAGTTGATTGCTCCTCTTGGATTACCAAATTCATTTGTATATCAACACCTAATACTCCACAAGATTATGGTCCTCTCATGGTACACAGTTTAAATTTCACGTATAAGATATCGCACCACTGTACATCCTAGACCCATATATGAGCCAAATTACACCATTAACACGGTTCAACTAACTGTACATTACTCACCATACATGTTAGAGACCCTAAAGCCAACTTCAGACCTACTTGTAGACACCGTATTTATCCTCATACTTCACACACAAAAAGGAATTTAATGCAAACAGCCTCCATTATGGCCATTAACTCACAATTATTACATAACTCACGACTGCGCATTGATACCCTCGAACTTTTCATTCAACATATACCTAAAAATATATATAAGAGTTTCCCTGCTATAAAAGCAACTATTTCCATTGCTTTCATTTCTATCTAATCTGTACAGTAGAAAATTTTCACACTTGTAAGATTTTTATCCTCACCCTTCATCAATCATAACCTTTACTCTTATCTACGTTTACTTTCAAACTCTTCTTTTACAATTTGCAAAGCTTACCATACACCAATCCCTCAGTTCACTAATATTGATCAAAATTCTTCTATATCTAAGTTGCTCTCCAAACTCTCCACTTTTACAGATTTCGGGTCTTTCAGAGTAGGCACAGATAATTCAAAAGACCAAATTTAATGCTACACAGATAATAAAGGTTAAATCGAGTTTCGGGGAACATCCTTCATCTTTGATCTCAATTGTTTTTTCGGCTCCACAATCATAGTTTCGTAACATTCTTAAACCTATTTCCATAGGTTCACTCTATACCGACCAGTTCTATAGCATATTCTGTACTCCTACCATCTACACTTATCTTTTTCATTATTAATCCTTCAAACCATAAAAATATGGGATTATGGGTCACAAAAGGTAAACGAAGGAACCATAATCTCACCACACACCGATGAGTCCCTCACTCCCTGCTATTAATATTTAAACATAATACTTCGGCATTCTAGACTAATTTAATTCATTTACAACAGTGCACTTACATAATCAGGGAGCGATACATTAAACTATACTAACTGTTGTTTTGATAATTATACTATTTCAGAAGCTTACCACACTAGAACACCATACACTAACATACCTGGATTCCTATAAGTATTCACCTATGTTAAGACGTAGCTCGTAATATATAGAAGAAACACGCATTACCAAAACGTGTTAGTGCAGATGACTTCCTTGGGAGGCAACTAATATCAAAATCCCTAATAAAAGTTATAAAATTAAGTATTCTTTATATTTTAGCAAACTATTTTACTAAACCTTTTAAATTATTTCCCTATTAACGTTGATGGATAAGTCAAAATGATTCAAGTTAATGTTCATATATCAAACCCAGGAACTTGGAGTTTGCTTGACAGACTAAAACTATTTGCTTCACGGAAATTATGGCCTGTCCCCCAAATTTCATAATAGGGAGTCGTGAGCTTACCAAGATGAGATAAGAGTTACAATTTAGATGACACGAACTCCGTTGCATTTTTGAGTGGAGCTACTTTTAATTCCCACAAAATTTATATATGTTTAATTTTTTCACTATATAATTTCATTTTAATACGGGAGTAGGGAAGAGATCAAGGGCACTACCTTCCTAGGCATTTGCAAGGGGAAAGGACAGAAAATTTGCCATGTAATATATACTCAAATGCCAAACACAACATCATTCTTTCTATATTTTTGACCACATTTTATATACAATACACTTTCTAGGCACAATTAAAATAGTCTAAATAAATAACTTATCTACTATTAATAATCGCATTGTAAAATCTCTTCCATTAATTAAGGTTCGGAGGTATGTGGAGATAGACAGGTTGCGTTATAGGGTGCATTATTGAGTCGGGTCCCCGTCCCACACTTCACTGGTACCCGAATATCTATTTATATATATTAATAGATTTGATGGGGCTTTTTTAATAACTCGAATTATTTAGCCGACAATATAAATAATAATTACTTATAATAATTACTATGAAACTAATTCTATAATTTTTTATTTTATTTTATTACCTACTTCCTTATACTATATATAACATATATTATATCTATATAATTTATATAGGTATAATCTTTAAATATATATAATTTTTTATACCTCTAGTATATATATCTATATATTCTATATACAATATTTAACCTCATTTCAGGGGATAAATACTATACCTATATACTGTTCCATAAAAGGTTTGGTTTATATATATATATATATATTATATATATACAACTCCTAAATTCTCACATATATTTTAATTCATCACATTCTCACTTACGCTCATTACATATTTTAATATATATATTATTAAATATATATTATATATATATTAATATTAATTAATTAGTAATTAATATATATATATATATATATTAATAATATATAATATATATATATATTATTATATATATTATATAACATTATATATATTAAATATATATTATATATATATATATGATTAATATATATTATTAAATTAATATATATATATTATATTAATATAATATGTAATATTAATGATATTTATTATTAATATATATTATACCTATATATATTAATATATGATAATATTATATATATATTATAATATAACTATATATAATATTATATGTATATTATATATAATATTATATTAATAATATATATATATATATTATAATTAATATATTATATATTATATAATATAATTAATAATATATATATTAATTAATTATATATTTTTTATATTAATATATATTAATATATATTAGATATATATATATATAATTAATATTATCTTTAATATTATTTATATATATTGTATATATATAACCATCCTGACATATATTCGAGTGAGCGTGATAGATGTTTATAAAATTAATCAAAACATCCGCATCTATAGTACTCAGATCATATAGATTAAGCTCGTAAGTATATAATTCAAAAAGCAACATTTTCATTTGACATTCAAGCATTCTAATATATATTGTATATATATTTAATTAATATAACATATTATATAATATTATTAATTATATATAATATTTTAAATATAATAATTATATCTGTTAAAAAAAAATTATTAATTAAAAATGGAGGAAATAAATACTTTTATACTTATGATATTATAAATTTAAAGAATTATAATTATAATTATATGCCTTCTAAATATATCAAAATTCTTTTTATCCTAATAATTACATAATTAATATTTTATAACACGAGAAGAGGAGCAACAATATTTATGAATATATAGAGAGCCATAGCGTGATAGTTATTAAAATAAATATGAAATATATCTCAGAATACCTGATAATCAGATATTGAGAAATAATACAAAATAATTTTTATATATTTGTACTATTTTTATTATAAAAAAACAATTTTTAAGATATGTGTAAAATATATAAGATTAAATAGCAAAAATAACTAGAACCTTTTAGAGACCAACAGTGATGAAAATGTATCCTGGATATCTTGCCATTTTCACGCGAGATGTCGGATTATAGAGAGTAATAACTCTTCGTGCGAGTCGCTTTAGCCAGGCGTGAAATGAGGGACTAGCACGCGCTCCTTGCTCATATTAGTCGTTGATTTCTTCTGTGGCAAACGCTCTAAGAAACTACTTATGAGCCTAAACAGAGAGCTCAATCACTGGGAGATGCTTTGGAGTAGCGGAGATTTCTTGAGGAACACGCTAAGATGGTAAGAACATCGTCGGTTCTAGCACGTAGAAAAGAGTGGAGCGATACCTTATTTCAGACGAAGTTCTCACAAGATATCTGAGAGTGGAGAAATTAGCTAGTAGGTGGAGCACACCATTCAGAGTTAGACTAAGAAATAGTCTTACTCATATGGAGCGATTCTAAGGGGTATGAGAGCTTTCGGTAGAGCGAGGAAATTGAAGCAATTCGGTGCATTATTTGACAATAGTGGGTCCAATCTTGATCATGGTATTATTTGCGAAGCCCTTTCTTAAAACATGTATTAATACTTTGAATTAGTGAGTAATAAATATTCGTGATGTCATACTAGTAGTAGTTTTATATATAATTATTTAATAAGTTAATTATTTAAAATATTTTTGTTTACTCAAAAAAGAAATATATATGTGTGAGATATTAGGAACTTGTACAAAAATGTTAATATTTAATTTTATTTTAATTTGCAGTCAAGATAACTTTTTATTATATGAAAGTCGATTATTATATATAAATATAAAGGTATATATAAATAGTTACATACATATAAGTAGAAATTTAATATGAGGAAAAAACATACCAAAGAAGAGAGAAGACATTAGTCACTTAGTTACTAGTTCCTATTAATAAATCTGCAACAAGATAACATGTCTATTTGTAAGTTACATACTATAGATTTATTCTTCTTTTATATTATCTCTCAGAGGTCAAAATATTACGGTGATGTGAGTAGTGAGTAGAGAGAGTGAGGGAGTGGGCATATAACGGTATATTTTCTAATCAGCATTGAAGTAAATTCTCTTCTTATATCTAATTGCTTCTTGTTAAACGTTAATTTAAAACATGCTTAAATAAATATATAATACAGTTAAAATAATATATTAGGGAACAATGAGAAGTTTTAGACTTCTCAAATGAAAATTATATATAGACTTATTATAAAGATCTATAAAGCTGATGATATGCACGATTTATAAAATTGAGGTCTGCATTGTTACTTATATTAAGTTAAATTGTATACCTAATCACTTTTAGTAATTTTAAGTTGTAATTTGTAAAATTATCACTCAAGTTTATAAATAATTTTATATAGTTATTTATTATAACTCTAGGTAGAGAATCTCCGGATAAGAAGGTATTCTGGTCACAGAAATCACAATAGGCGGATGGTGACTAGTTTAACATAGGGTCAACTTGAGTGGTTATTGAGAAATAAATTTGCAATTTAAGAATAACGAATATAGAGATTTATGATTCATATTGAGGAACCTAGCATCTAGAGCGTGACAGTATATGTCTTAGTACACTGTTGGATAGGGCTAGACTTGAGCAACAAGTACCTGTAGTTATTATAACTATGTCAAGATATAATGTTGGGATATTATACCTCACGAAAAGGCGAACGGATGATGCCGGAGTGGTAGTAGGTTAAGTACTTTGTATGTTATGATTGCAGGAAGGAGGCTGGATGCCAATTAAATCCTAATGGTGGTATATAAATATACTAAAGTCTTAGAGCTGCGGCGGCTTAGTTGGTTTTCTTTGTGTGATAATAGGAGATAAAGTTAGTATACCAACCCGTAGTGTACATGCTACCCTAGGAACTATAGATAGACTAATTAGTGTGTTGAATATAAAATAGAAAGGTATAGATCCTCGAAGTCAGAAATGTTTTACAGGAAGGTGTTCAATCTTCTGAGGGACAGTGGTGGTCAAGGTATGTGATACAGAACATATCGACTATCAGAATGAGTAAAATGAACGTGCTCACTAGAACAAAATTGAGTTCATGTGGTATGGAAAAAAAGGGTGGACTATAACATGGAGTGCAACATGATATCATTAGGTATGGAATTAAGGACTACATGCTGTGATAAGAGATAAATTGGTATTGATCTAAATAGCACTACTGGTGGGTCTTAGCACGGAATGTATTATATTAGCGGATGTAGCAAGTTGTTGGGTGAGTGAGAATGCCACTAAGGCTGGAGGAGACCCATTAGAAATGATAAAGGTGTGAGTGAGTCACGCAGAAGAGGGAATTGTCTGTGATCTGTAGTGCACATAGGTCAGATCAGTTATTGGCAGGGAGCGACCGGGACAGAACAAGTGATAATAACATAGTAATAAGACCATGAAAGAGTTTTTGTTGAGGAGATGTTAGGTGTATGTGGCCATCCTCAATACAGACTATAAAGTGTGAGCCAGTGATGTATAGCCCCAACATTTGTGGAAGTCTAGATTATTTGCAATAGTGTATATGCTTAATCTACTGTGTAGTTCACCAGGTGAACTCTCACGGAGTTTGGATTTTTTCGTAGCTTTGTGCGCGCGAGTATCCAACTAAGCACAAGTAATATACACTTACTGAAAGATATAGTCTGCAAGTTTAAGATAGCGGGTATTGCATGTTTTCGAAACACTCTCGTCGTTCATAGGGTTCAATATTTTAATAATATAATATTAATATTCTAATCTACTTTCTCCATGTGGATTTCCCCAGAAAATCACGTCTGAATAGGGTCTCAAAATTGTCCTTTTAGTCAAAATTAATAATAAGAATGACATGAAATAAATAAATATATTTAGCAAACTTTGGAAATAAAATCAAAAACTTTTTATAAAATCAAAGGCTGGATGTTGAGTTATTCAATAAATATAATAATAATAATAATAATAATATATATAATAATGAATAATAATTAATAAATAATAATAATATAATACATAATAATAATTAATAAATATATATAATATAATTATAATAATAATAATAATATAATTAATGCAATTTACAACTTAAATAATAGCTATCATAATATTCTTAAATGAAATTCCACCAGGGGAATTAAAACTAAGGAAGCCACGTACATAAAATGTAATAGAATTGCCCAAGAATATAAAAGAATATAATTATTATATGTTTAAAATAAGTGATAAGGTGTTTTCATATATTAATAATAATATAATATAATTAAATAAATAATAATATAATAATATATATTATAATTATAATTTATTATAATAAGTAATGATAAAACTCAAAATCTATCTAATAAGTATTCTTAATTATTTTAAATTAAAATCTTAATTTGAGCATTAATTATACATAATAATATTTAATTGAATATAAAATAATAATATTAAATTATAAATAAATTATAATATTTATATATAAATATAAATATAATTATAATAATATCATAAAGTGAGTAGTTGCTAAAATGGACATATCTAACCTACTAAAAAATGAATAAATGCTAATGGATATCGTATGGTTAATAATGGTCATAATATAAAACAGCACAAGATCATAACATTGGGCACCAGTTTATTTTGAGGAGATTTATTATTTTACAAAATGCCAAAAGTAAACTACTCTCTTGCATAGTATTATGTGAAGCACACAGGCAGAGAGAAGTTATCCCCACGCATTTGGGGAGGGGGCACCCAGATTACACCGCCTTCAATGAGTCTTCATAGTACAGATAGAAGTACAAGTTTACAGTTTAGAATTGCTAAACAGCTTATAAGGTTAAATAAACTATCCCTTGTATCTTTTTTCTTTAATGTCAGAAACTCGGGCTTACAAGTACAACTACACAACATAGTATCCATAGTTACTTTCTAACAATGTGTAACGTTAGTGTTCTACCAAAAATTCTTCTTGTACTTTTAAAGTAACACTAATATAAGGTACATACATGTGAGCAAGTCGAACTAGGTTGTTACTTTGGGAATCCCCAGACTGCTGATATATTTGAGAGACTCTCCTCGTATTTACTCAGTGAGTACGATATTAGTTAGCCATCGTATCATATATAATAATTATATTTGGAATCATATTTAATTGCTTCTTTTACTGTTAGTATTGTATTATAATAGAATTATAACCAAGGTGATCTTTCTACTATGAATATTCTTACTTAGACATATATTATGTATGTAGTGGAATATTCACTTTAAACTCCATGAGCTTGTTGATTTCACTTTATGTAGCAGGTAGACCTCCTTTCATTTTATTCTATCAACATTTGCCATTTGAATATATAAGTCATCTATGGTATATGTATTCATCAACAACTCGGATAGAGATGATGACTATTATTTATATTGAGGAACTTGATATCAAGATCTTACTTTCGAATCAGTTTAAAACTAATGAATTCAAGGCCCGTGTTCTTCACAAAATTATTTTATACTAAACAAAGTAATTTTTATTTTCATTTATATATATATTGTTTAATTTGGTCAATGAATTTTATCTCCATTTTTATGGGTATATATTTTATTTATATTATTATTTATAATTTTATGAGTATCATTATTATGCCTTCATATATGATCCTACTATCACTAGAATTAGAGCCGTTTCTATAATACCACCATCGTAGAGGTGGTCCTTTGCTATATGTACATACATAAATTATAATATAATATTAATATATAATAATAAAATTATATTTAATAATATATTATATAATATAAATTATATAATTAAAATAATAATATATTATAATAATTAAATTATTATAATAATAGAATATACGCTATGAAATAAAGCAGATGAGAATTCAAATTATCAAATAATAAGGAATAATAATTATTTAAATTAATAAACAAATTACCATCCCAAGTATATATCAATGTTAAATTTGGGTTCAGGAGATTCAATTATGTGCGAGAGTCAATACATTATCAGTATTATTAAATAAATAATTAAATAATAATAATATAATAAATTGTATGTTAATCAATAATAGTAAGCTCAAATTCAAAAAATTGCAGAGTAGACACAAATAAATGAGATATATGAGTGAATATAAACATTCTTAGCTCATACTAATAGAATTAATAGTGCACTGAGAATACTAATTGGATTAATGAGATTTTGTATTATAATCACTATATATTAAATTAACCATATAAAGGTACTTAATAATTTAAAATATATTCAGTTCAAATCATTATTATATTACAAAATGAGTAAAATATTAATAAAATTTATAAAGAGATTAATTATATAAATTTCAAAAATTTATTATTGAATCAGTGAAATACAATAATAAATTTCACCCTTTTAATAAAGATTATTACAAAAAATGTAATTTAATAGTATTTCCTAAGTTTTCAGATAAAATAATTAATATTTTATAATAAAGTACAAATTAATGATATTATCAAAATAAATAAAATAATAGTAGCAATAAAAAATATATCGAATATATAATTCACCTTTCAAGAAATAAAGTTGAAAAATTTTAGTAATATTTTAAATGGGAAAAACTTACAATATTTAAGTAATAAGAATAACCTAATATATATTATATAATTTAATTATAAAATTTATTTATATATTAATTATTATTATTTTTATTATTTATTATTATTAATTTTTATCATTATTTATAATATTTAATTATATATTTATTAATTTATTAATTATTATTATATTATTATTATTATAATTATTATTATTAATTTAAATTAATTTAATTATTATTTTATATTATATATATATATTATAAGATATTTTATTAAATTATTATGATTATTTTATTGCTATAGTATATTATTTTTTTATATATTATAATTATATTATCTTCTAAAAATTTATTACCATTATAATTTATATAATTTATATTATTATATAAAACAAAATAATTACATTATTATTATATCAGTTATACTGAGTAGTACGAGTTAGTATAGTAGTATAATAGCTCATATATATCATCTACTATCTATATTATATTTACTATTTCACTCATCTATATTCTATTTCATTACTATATCTCTAAATCTCATTCATCTATGATCTATACTACTTCATCTATATCTATATATAATTAATATATATAATTATATATAGTATATTTAATATATATATATATTATATATAATTTATTGCAAATTAATTTATAAAAAAAATTTATGATTGATATAATTATATAAATAATTTTAGTAATAATTAAACATATAATATAAATATATTTTAAATGTAATGCCTTTAAAAATAAAAAAAAAAAAAAACACATAAACATCACTTTATTGAGTTTAATTTGAGAGTGATCCTTTAAAAACTCCATTTATATTCTACTCTGTATGTAAATTTGCTAATGAGTAACAATTTTAACTTTTTCACTTTCACTAATAAGTATATTATTTGAGTGAGAATTATGAATGTTAACTAATCACTGCTATTATATAAAGGCGAAGAGTAGCCATTAAAATACACTTCTAAACAAATCGAATATTCCTTAGTAAAGCCCTTTTGACTCAAGTAATTATTGATATAGTGGTCTTTCTGGAACCTTGACATTCACTAATAACTACCCTGCTTTGTTTCTCAAACTGTACTTAAGGGCCTGTTGTATTTCAGTTCACAGTTTGAGATTGAAATTACCGTATATAGTAAACTAATTGCCTTTACTGTTTTATAGTGTTATCATAAGTGTATGTAAATATAATATATCTACTCTGGCTGATTAACTATCATTATATATATATATATATATATATTATGGATTTATAATTAGTAAGTGAAGTGAGTTAACATATATTATATATATATATATATAATATATATATTATTTTATATTATTTAATTTTATTTTATATTTTTTATTTATAGTTTTCAAACTACTATATATATATATTAATCTAATATATATATAATATATATATATTAATATATATATATAATAACCTAACTTCAGTAAGCTGTTCAGGCAATATAGCAACTACCATATTTATTTATGAGTATGTGGGAGGAGTTGCAAGCAAGAGTCACCGTCAAAAATAAGGTTATCTACTCTGCGAGTTATATAGCTTGAGAAATAGAGCGTGTACTAGGATAATATATATTACTGATAACAGTAATGTAGAAAGGACGCAGTGACTCTTTAAAAGAGTTAGAGTGTATAATTAAATTCTAGAAGAAATATACTAGTGCTAACCTTTATTGTAATGACTTTATATTGTAAATTATTCTTTACTAACATGAAACTAGTAAGTATAGGTTAGGGTCAAGGAAATGAATAAAGAAGCTACCGCTAGTGAACTAGTCCTGGAGTTTAAATCCGAAGTATCACTAACTATAAATTAAGTTATCTTAGAAAATGTTCAATAAAAACTTCGTTGTAACAGACTAACAGAGCATTCATCCTATTGTTAGCTTATATAGGACAGAGAATTGTCATAAATCATAACTAGAGAGTTAATAGAATTAAGAGTGGTGGTTAAAATCACATATTACAGGGTGGTATAAGATCTCCTTCTGATTTACACTAACACTCATCGTAACCGTATTATATATGAGTGGTTTACCATATTTATAGAAAAAAGAGTAATAAGTATGACCATGACAGCTGAGTGATACGTCTACTATTGAGCAACACAGATTTATAGTAGTGTTATCATTATATTAGTGTAAGTGTGTGGATAAAGCGTAAACAGTCATTGTTATAGATTATATCCTTATGGCTTTATTGACTCGAACCAATGTCCTATCACAAAGTTCAGGTAAGTAGAAGAATATACCTGCGATCTCGATCCTCACAAAGGACATGTAAAGAATCAAAGTACATTACTACTACACGCATACAAAGAGCAATGGATATCTCCATCCACCCTGTACTTGTCTTGCAGTGAGATAAATCACCACTCTGAGAGAGATAGAAAAAGATGCTATTAAGATAAAGTCTAACTCTCAAAAATGATACTAGTTACACCAAGACAGCTCACTATCTCCGCATTTTCGTGTTTATATTGCTCCTTTGATGTCCTATAACTAAGATAATCAGACAGAAACTTTAGATGGTGATTGTGAGGATTCCAAATAGACTTATATTTTTTTATTTCATGTTAATATTTAGCTGACGAATGGATGTCTTATATTGAGTCAACAGACACCAGAAGCTATAGCGAAACTAAGGTAGACTATCTAATAAGATATTAAGAGGCGTTAGAAGGGTCTAATGAAGAAGCGCGTTCTTAGCACGAGCTTATATTATGTGTAGATATGTTATGAGTGAAGAGTTTATTAGAAGAGAATTGTAAATTCACGATTATCGTGATTATGTTATACAAGCGCTTATTGTGAGATTATGCGTATAAATCTCTATATCACTATGATTTCATTATTCTTTATGGGGATGAAAAAAAGCAAAGCTCCGGGAAAGGATTCTATACGAGAATGATCACAAAATTCTTAAGAAGTAAACACGAAAGGCATACTGCTAGGAGAATTTGGATTGAGCGTAGGAGTTGTATCTAGAAGATCAGAGTCAATACAGAGAGTGTGAGGTTCATTAAAGATGGCTAGAGTTTAAATTTGTGAGCACATTGAGTGGAGAAATGATCAATTATTAGAAAAAGAGTAAGAATAAAAGTAGTTAAGAGTGAAAAGCCCGAACGACATACCTCGTGTGAGTTATCATCACAGTCCACGTTACATGTGACCGAAAACAGAACAAAACGCGAAGTGCACGCACTCATATACTTACAACCACACTCCAAATCTTCGACCAAGAACAATACTACTATTTAACAATGAGATCAATATCAACTATATGAGACTATTATAAATATACAATGATACACAAAAGAGATATAGAACAGAGGAAAAATCCCAAAGGAGGCGGAGTACTTGTAGACAGTACCACGATGTGAACAACGCGTGCTCTCCATAATTAACATATACTCACCAGTCAATGCTTATAAATTCAGTGAGATACCATTGTACATTCCATACGCTTACATAGCCACTAGCAAATTCTCATTCAGCGAATTTTTCCAGTAAGCAGTATCAGGTAAAGAAATCCTAAAAATAAATCGTGTATTTATAGGTAAAAGTATAATTATCGCCTAGTAAAGTACACATTGAAACGCCGTATAAGTAATCCAAGTATTACTGTGAAGTTGATCGTGAGGTCAAATGAGAAGAAGGATAAATGTAAGATTCCAAGATGGCCTATATAGGAATAGAAGTTTTAGTAAAGTTGTTAATTCAAAAAGATTATTATTTAGATTAGTAAATATACAAGTTGAAAGTAATGCTATAAATAGTGGAGCGATTTAGTGTTAGTATATATATGATATATAGATAGGATCTAAGAGGCGAGTCCTTTTATTTTTACGGAGAATAGTATGTCGCAAACATTGTGCGATGCTTCCAAATCGTTAAGATAGGGACAAATGATGCACTATGATATAATTTGAGACATAGAGAATTAGTATTGAAACAGGGGCGGGTCAGCAACGTAGCTAAACATTTCCCAATTCAAAAATACTTCGGGTGAGTAAGAATGACAATCTACGGGCCACCCGTACCTTCCTTATAAGCGTTCATTTATATATAATATAAAAGATCACAGGAGCCTCATTTTAAGTAATCAAATTATTGTAAATAATCAACAGTGATAAAATAAGACATAGGACACTATGAGAGGAGTAAAGAGAAAGGAGATAGGATAGATGAGGAATAAAGCCAGATATTAGTCCTCACTAAGTGAGTTGAGTTAATAGTGAGGATATAAATTAATGAGAGGCCGAAGAGATTGGCCTTTTATTCAGTTGAGAGTTAGCTAACAGAGCCATCAAAGTAATCGATAACATTAGAAGAGTGAGCAAATAATAGATGAATTATACAAAAAATTGTTAGAGAAGAGTTTTTTTGGCAAGAGGTACCAGAATATAAAGATTATGTTTATTAGTTAAAGATAATCCAAGGATGTTAACGCACTTTCGTTTGATATAGAAAGCCCGCTTATATGTGACTCGTCCGAAGAGTATTACCTCAATGCTAACGATATAATTTATCTTATGCTGAGTGAAAATTAAGCGAGAGTGTAATAGTGAGGAACGAGAAAATTTTTCCTCACTCTCCCAAGATACGGCCTTGTTCTTCATTAGCCTGATAAATGTGAGCCAGTAAAGTAACAAAGCAACTGATTACGAGAACCATGGAATTGATGAGAAGAAAGATTTAATTAGTCGAAAGAAGGTAATTGAACCTGCTCTACCCTGACAACGATTATCAAATGCACTCCACAACCTTTAGTGCAGATAGCCCGAGAGTCGTCCATTCAGATGAATCAGAAGCAGTCCATTCCAAAATTTTAAATAGTTAGCGTGTTGAATTCATAGAGATCAATGCAAGGCCCCAATATCAGCACACACCCGATTACAAAAGTTATATCCAAAAGAAAAAAAATAATTACACGCATAGAGCTAAGTAGATGAGCTGTTTTAAGGATATAAGAGAAAGTATTTGAGAATAAATACTAAGAGATATATATCAAAGGTTTGGTCAGATTTACCAAATTAGTATAAGAGGAAATGTGATTAGTTAATATTATATAGAGAGCACTAATATATAATATATATAGGAACTATGATTGGTATGAATAAACATAAGGGTCAATAGTATGTGTTTATCAAGTAATTGGTTGGATTTAAAGAGTTATGATTGTGGAAATTAAGAAAACAGTGCGTACAACTAATAATGGTCAATTAAGCATCAATGGGAATAGGTAAAGAGTGGTGTCCTCAACAAGGGTTACAGTAAGGGTTTACTTAAATATTTGATCTATCAATTACTATTAATATTATAATAAGTGATTTATAGACTCCAAAATTAACAAAATATAAATGTCAATAAAGTTAGTTATACTAAGTTTGCAGATGATACACCAAAGTGGCTAACCTAACTCACATTAGGAAATATAAGTTATGAAGGAGAATATAATAATAAAATGAATTTTAATAATATATATGATTCTTTTGATTTAATTAATTCTTACATGAAAGGCAATATAAAATGGTAATGAGAAATATATTTTATACGAATATAATATATATAATATTTGAGTGAATAATAAGGGTGTTCTTAATCTTCACCTAGGTCTCTCAAATAAAAGTTTTAAATCACTGTGCAGTATATGAATGGGAGATTATTGCCATTTTCTGCGTTAAAAAGATATAATAAGAGATAATGATTACAATTTCGCAAAATGTTAAAATTGAAATGTAATGACTAATCAAGTGTTTTGGAAGCAAATATAAAAATAAAGCTAATAAAATGCTAGGCATAATAATAATAAATGTTGTTTACAAAGCAAAGAAGTAATAAGTTGGAATTATAATAGCTATGTTAGTACCAAAATAGAGTAATTCGCACAAGGTTTGGGCACCCTTAATTTAAAGAAGACTTAGATATGCTAGCTAGAGAAAGTGCAAAGTAGAGCAACAAAGGATGATATTTGAGAGTTTATTGATGGAAGAGCTATAGAGGATAGATGGACTGAAGGAGTTTAGGAATAGTTTTCTAGTAAGAAAGGGCGATTTCTCAGACGTGAGACAGTATGATACTATTTCAAAACAAAATTTTTTTACTGTAACTCTGTAAGAATAATACGGAGAGCAATAAATTCTTCATAGTAGAGTTGCATACGGACGGAGACCCAAGAGTAGGCATAACAAATAAAAATTATAGAGAAGAAAAGCAAGCTCCTATTCGTGACTTGATACTAAGAAAGCATTCTTTCAGCAAAATATGAGCTGGTTAAATTTTTGGAATGGAGTTTAGGGCCCACATGGAGGAAATTGTTATATAATATATATAAATTAGTATATATATATATATATTTAAATATATATATATATATATATTATATATATATTATATATATATATATATATTATTATATACTGTATGTTTTTATATAATATATATAATCTATATATAGTATATATATATTATATATAATATGAGATACATAAATTTTTGAAATAGGATATCTCCACATACAGATATTAATTATATTTCAATTAATTATATACCAAAATAATATAAACCAGTTAGAAAATCTTATCATACTTTAAATATATAAAATATATCGGAATAGATGGGAATCGGGAACTGTAGAGATTCGTGATTTGTGCTTTTTTTTGGAAAAATGCCACGACTCTTCTAACACTGATATATATATTATATATATATAATATATATATAATATATATAATATATATATATATTTTATAATATTATATTATATTTAACTATTTATATAATTATTTATATATAAAATATTCGTCATATACTATATATAAGGTCCCGTAGAACTTTATTTTAATTATTTTTTTAAAAATGTACATTAATAATATATAATTATATATATATATATATAAATATATATAGTAATTTATATTATATATGGTGTCTCGGCTGGCTTTAAAAGGATTCCGGAACCAGTAAATGTTTTTGCCGAGGCGGAGCCGGCTCGGCTCCATTGTTTTAAAATACTCGACTCCGACTCGGGGGTCTGGATCCTTCAATTCAACTAATAAACTTTGGTTTAGCTTGAATTTTTATCTTTATATTTGTCGCATGGATAATATTTTTTGGAGTTACCTCCTCCTTCCTTATTCTGTGACATCTTGTGTAGTATGCATTCCTAACTTTTTAAAAGGTTTTTCATCAACTCATCTTTCTGTGTTTCCAACAAGTCTGGTGCAAGTAGATTCTTAATTTCTAAACTTCCTTTCAGCGGTTTTTAATCTGGTTTTTGTAAACTTATCACTGAGTATTTTGTTACTTTATCACTGCTTTCCTTTCTGGACCTTTTCCTCATATAATTTAAAGTTATAAATTATCATTACACTCTTTAAATCTTTCTAAAATTTTATGTTCCTCAAGGTTCTTTTCTACCCCTTCATCTTTTTCTTTTTATTAATGATCTATTTCATTATGTATTCAAGCCGATAACTCCTTCAATATTAAGTTTATTTTGAAAAACAACCAACTCTTTCTGCTATACTCTCAAATAGACCCATGCTTAGGAAGACGACCCATTAAGAGATCTCCAATAGTAGAACTTGCATAACAGCTTCTTGATATGATAAATATTAATAATGCTAGAAATCACCCTAAATAATTGCACATACTATGAAAAGTTTATTTAAAGTATAGTGAAAATAGTATTATCACACTGAGTAATGTTTTTCGTATTGTAATATTTAAAAACATACAATAATTTATTAAAGTGTATAAATATAAAATATTTATAATGATAATCATTAAAAAATAGTAATTATATATAAAAAAACGCCAAATATAGTTAATATTACTTTTAGCATAAAAAGATTATGAATAACCTTTGCCAGAAGATTATAGTAAAATATAAAATATATTATAGTTAATGAGTTATGTAATTTAATCGAAGAAGAGGTAGAAAAAAAATAGAAAAATATATAATATATATAATATATAAGGCAAATAATAGGTAAGGAATATAAAGAAAAATAAGTTTGACTTGCAAATGATCTGATATATAAATAGTAATAATAAAAAAAGAATAAAAAATAAGTCACTAACTGTTGAATATCGAAATAGTGGTATCATGTAAAAATTTCATAAGGCATTTAAAAAAACTTAATAATATAATGATATATATAACAGAAACGAGCTTAAGGGATGTGTAATAACTTGAATAACAATATATAATAATATATAAAGAAATAGTAATATAAATAGAATATAATAAATAATAGAGATAATTAATAAGATAATTAAAGAAATAGATATAAAGATATTAATAATTAAGATAAGTAATATTGAAAATTAACATAACTCGAATAGGTCTCCTAAGAAAAGTATATAATATATAATAATAAAAGCCGGTGAGGATATATATATAAACACTATATAAATATATAATACATGCGAATATAAAGTAGCTAGGTTTTTGAGTTAGTTCATAATTGTAAGAATGCTAAAATTGTTAGATATGAAGCGCGAAGAAGTCCATAAAATAGTGTATTATAGAACATAAGGTTGTAAATTATATGAAATCATGCTCTCCTTTGCGCATAGAAAATTAATTATTAACCTAAAAAAATGTCTTGAATTTTTTTTTTGTTCTTACTTTGACACCTAAAGTAATTACCACACCGTCGCGGGTTAATACTGCAAAAGAGTGAATATTACTCCGATACTCCTCAATATGCCTTATCATGAAGACACTCATGACTTCTATCATGCGAAATAGTATATTCCGTGGGCTTGATCCCAATCTAATAAGCAAAAAGAAAGAACAAAAAGTTTTTGGTATTCACACCATTACGAGAATATTTCTATTAAGTCGCGTCGGAGTACCTTGAAATATTTGAGTAATGAAACCAGTTCTTCTAAGCTAATGTAACAATAAAATTAATAAAAGATGATTAGCGACGACCCAGAGCTTTCAACCATAGTCCACTAGCCGTTTAGGTAAGTATATCGAACCCTCCCTCAGAATACCTAACCTGATCTGTCTCAGCTTTATATATATACTATGTGATAAGGTACTATCATAATGTTTAGAGCCCCTATATGAATTATTATATCAGTTAAATATTTTAAGCAATAGATTATTTATGTTTTTTTGTAAAAAGCTTCAGATTTTACTCATTTTTATCTAGATGCCGGGACGATTCCATTATATATAATTTATTTTCAAGGTGATAGAGAAATATGTCAGCTAAAATGAGGACCTATTGTACCTCCATTATTAATTTCACTTATTATTATATATTATATACAGTGAAAAATATATATTATATAAGTAGGTCATATATATACATATACATTTAATTTATATGAGCCCTCTATTTTCATTATATAGATAAGTGCTTCACAGTCAAGATATTATTGTAACAATAAATTATTATACAATTGCTGGACTAAATTATACTTTTATAATTTTATTGTTTTTTTTTTGTTTAAA
>JABUQX010089839.1:45000-57500 GCA_015478945.1 Trachelipus rathkii
TCTTTCTTTATTATAGGAGTGCTATATCGGCACCCTCAAAATTCTTCTTTATTATACGGGAGTGCTATATCGGCAACCTCGAGTCTTCTTTATATGGGAGGTGCTATATCGGCAACCCTCCAAGTCTTCTTTATTATAAGGAGTGCTATATCGGACACCTCCAATTCTTCTTAGTCGGTGTTCACACCGCCGGAAGCTCACCGATGACTCTGGAAGCCGCTACATAGTTCTTCAAACAATAACACTAGATCACCACACAGCTTTGCACCCGATCCACAAACAGGTCCGCACCCAGCTCCGCCACCACGTTCCTTGGTGCCTGCCACCAGATGACGAAACCGGTCTGCACAGGTCCTTAACAAAAAAATACCATATATATATATATATATATATATATATATATATATACTATATATATATATATATATATATATTATATATATAAATATATATATATATTAGTATATATAATATTCTAATATATACAGAAATAAAGGAATAATCATAATGATTTTGAAATCAAATAAGACAATAATAATAATAATTAATAATAATAATAATAATACATTAATAAAGTCGTAGCGCTGCTACAGCCTAATAACTCACATTTATACAACAACAAATACTATTCGCTTTTGTGATCGTCCATTCTTCTCTCAATATATGCTAATAAAATAACGATGAAGTTTAATAATAATAATAATACATAATAATAATAATAATATAAATAGTATATATTATATAATTAATACACCTTGCTTTCCTCACCTAGTTTTTCAAACTCTAATACCTATGTTCAGCAACATTTATGTCCATCATTACGACAAACCTTACCTCTACTTTTCTATCATCTGTTTATTAATAAATTTACACATCCGGAACCCTCAAACTCTATATTTTCATTAAAGAATCCAACACAGTTATTTTTATCGTCTAAACTATTTGCGTACATAACCTAACTCAACTGACCCAAATATTATATCAGTTTACTTCACCCAAAATACCCCAAAAATCATATCAACCTATTTTACAACTAATATTACGTTTATAAAGACACCATATTTTACTAGCAGATTGCGTTAACGCAACCTAACCTATATTCATAATACACATACTGTACCTACTCAAATTAACTTTACTCTCACCTAAATATTTCACTTTCTGAACTTAACGCAACCTAACTTTATTTCCATAATACAAATATTGTACCTGCTCAACTTTACTCACACCTAAATATTTCACTTTCTGAACTTAACGCAACCTAACTTATTTCCTATAAAGATTCTCCGCATTAAATTTCGACTCTAAACCTCTTTTATTGCTCTCAAATGCGTTATCGAAACCTACATTATTTCCTTAATCCACATTGACACACTTTAATATTTAAATCCAACTCTATATTTTCGATGCTAACTTTACACAAATTCTGATGAAGAATACAATTGCATTTCACTGATATTCACATTCTTTAAACTTTTTAAGTATCAAATTGTTACTATTATAGAAATTTACTATACACAAGTTATAATTTTAAATATACGCAATTCAACATAACTTACCCGATTTTCACGGGACACGAAACTTCTAAGATGGTTACCACTGAAACCTCTTCGCAGCAACAATAACACTTTCTGATAACAATACACTTTAACGAAGACAACTTTCTGACAAAATCCAATTTAAGAACTACTTGAACTTCCTTTGAAGACTTGTTGCTCACACAACCATCCAAGAATAAATATCTTTTTTCGCTCACGGCATCCTTCGTATTTGAATTTGCATTTGAGGATTTAGTTGGTTTAAGAATCAATCTGGCATACGAACCAACTGTCATACAACTCCCCCTCCAAGATTGTAACACAATCTTCAAAAGAAAAAAAAAATCAACAACCAAAACCACTAAATAACCACTGAACCTCACTTCATTTGTCCCGTTGATGCCCTTCTTCGTGCCTCAGTTCTCCTTTCGTATTCAATGACCCTCCTCATCACATTCGGCTGTTCTGGCACGGGTCCTCTCGACCTGGTCATTGGTACCGTATATACATCTGAATCCGATAAACTCTTTTCTTGTTCCTCACTCCCAATACCTATTATCATTGCATCAGGTAACTCACCCACTTCCAATAACTCATCATATATAGACCGTGGTCTATATTCGGAACCATCCGGACTGGTCACCATGATGTTGACTTCTTCTACATCTTCTATCCGCTCCACCACTGATTCCTCTACTTCTTGTTGTATGACCGAGTCCACCTCTTGATCGTTACTAGAGTCCACCTCCTGATTCATAGTCGATTCCACTTCCTGCTCCATAATGAAGTCCACTTCGTCACCACTTTCGTCACTAATATGGACTCCCAACGAGTAACTATTTTCCGGAAACATTAGTGATTTTACAAATTTGCTAATATCATAGTCACTTTCCATACCACCATCCACCTCCTCTTCATCGAACCAGTCGCGATACTCACTAGCATCGATGGGTGAAGGCACCGTATCGCAATCTTCCGTTTGGGTTCCTTTAGTCTCACCCACAAGTTCCTCCGTTTGTACCGCTACACTCTTTTTGCCACCTCCTTTCATTGCCATCTGCTTCAACAAACGCCAAGCTTCTTTAATTTTCGATCCTTGCTTCTTTGGTAATTCCAACTCTGGTGATGTTCGCCTGTACCGTGGTACATACTCCATTGTCATTTCTGGTACCTCTTCCACTTCTTCCACCTCTAACTGATGTTCTTTTGGATACCAATCCACCTCTTCATGAAGTATTGTCTCAAATACTCTGGGGGATCCGCCCAAACCTTCAAATGAGAGTAATGTGCTCTTGCAGTTTTAGTTTTACCCTTAATGTCGTACGACATACCTCCTGAAATAACCCTAGTTATCGTAAACGGACCCTCATACTTCTCACTCAATTTTCTGTTCAGACTCCTATCCACTGTAACAATTTTTCTTTTAACTCTCACCCCTACCGCATACGGTAACCAATTTGGGTGTCCTTCACGCCACTTCTCCTGCTGATCTCTCGGAATCGGTACCACTTTACCCTTCTCATGCTTCTCACCATTCAACTTTTCCACCGGACACTTCCAAGCTCTCATGTTGTATTTATACACAAGCACCGCTTTGCAGGACAACTTCCCAAATCATATCTTCTCCCATAATACTCCTCAGGAATTTCAGCAAAGCCTATTTTCACGCATCCACAGCCCTTACTCCGCTGCTTATTACGGCTGCTGTAGAGTGTTCGTGTATCCCATACTCCTGAAGCATTTTCTCAAACCTACCACTTCTAAACTCCACCCCGTTATCCGTTAACACTTTATAAGGTGGCCGCACAAACGCTGGTAACATCTGGAATTCGAAAGCGTCGGCCACACTTCCTGCCGACTTATCCTTCAACGGTTTCACCGCCGCCCACTTACTACAATGGTCCACTGCGACCAAGCAAGCCACGTTACCTCTTCTTGTTTTTGGCATCGCCATCACATCCACTGCTACTAACTCAAACGGGTTCCTGACCTCTATCTTCCACATAGGCGGGAATACTACTTGGTGGTCGATTTTATTCAACTGACACTTTGGGCACGTTCTGCAAACCTCTTGTACCACCGATGACATTCTCGGGTGCCACACATATTTGGACACCAATTCCATTAACTTGTCCCTTCCAACGTGAGCCATGTTCCTATGTGTTACCACACACACACTAACCAACTGTTGGAACCCAATGACTGCACTAAAATACTTTGTTCCCATCCTTTTCACCAAAATGGACCCGTTCATTCGAAAGTCGTCTCGATACCGATAAAATTCTTTAAGCAGCACATCTCCTTTCGTTATTAACTGCTTTCTTCTCACCTTTTGTCTCAGTATCCTTACTACCTCTGATCTTTCTTGCAGTCTAGTGATGTCATGAACCGATATTATGTTATCTACACCTCCACCTTGAACCATTACGTTATACACTCCCACTGTTGTCAGAAATGTATCACTTACATTATCTGCATCATCACCGTGACAAATTATCCCTTCACCAAAGTCCAATTCAGCCTCTACTTCCTTCAAATAGTTCATACCTAACAGCATACATGCTGGAATGTACCCATTCTGTACCACAGCCAATGGTAACACCACCCGCCGATACAAAGTACTAATTTCAATTTCTACAGCCATGTTACACTCCACAATACCTGTAGTGACTCCATTAAGTGTCAATCTTATTGACCATTTTCTTCGGATATGCCCGAAATTCTCCAGGTCTTGAACTACACCTTCTTGTATCAGACTTATGACTGCACCTGTATCTAAAAACGCACACTTGCGTACCTCACCAATACAAACCTCCTGCCAAGCTACACCTCCCAATACATGGTTGCAACTTAATCGTGATATATGGCACCTCTCCCGCATCATCAAGTTTATGTCCAGACCTTCATCTGTACCATATTGCACCAAATTGTTTCCAGGATCCTCACTTAACTCATTTTCGGAATCCTCTACTTCCTCTTCCTCCTGTTGTAATTCTTCCTGAGATGGAAGTTCATCAACCATGATGTTTGTATCATTACTATTAAATGTTCCATCATTTCTTAAGGGGTTAAAATGTGTACCACCAAGCACCTGTATGTGTACACTTTTAAGTTTTCTGTCTTCCCCACTCGGACCCAAGTACACACCGAAGGCAACACGTACTATGATTAACCAACCAAGATCTCTTCAATATAAAACATGTCACTTGCCGATAACAACATATCTGTACAGGGTTCTCTACCAGCCATCCTCAATGCCCTCAGAATTAACTTCAACGACTTCTGTTTCTTCTCTACACCATACAAACTTTCGATATTCATAAGTAGTATTCCATTAATGTCTCCTCTTAACACTTTTGATTTGTACGTTAACCTTACCTGCACATCCTCCAAAAACAGCTTTAACTTAAAAACATAATAATAAGAGTCCCTCCACCGGGGAACTATTTATTATGCTAACCTCCAGGAAGGCATATGATCAGTGGTTCTCCTCCTGATCTCACTCCTATGGCAACCTGACAAGGTCCGCAAAAATATATCGTTACCCGATAATACCGCCACCTCAAAAAACTTACTCCACTATTAGATCGTTTAATACCCTGCAGTTTACTATCAATAAGCTTCATAGTATGTAAATATACCAAAGGTCGGTGGTCGGTATATAAAATAAAATTCTATCAAAATGATCTAAAAACTTTTGACCCCCCAACCGATAGCCAAAGAAGTTCCTTTCGATAGATTAGGCTCCTCCTCTCACAAGAATATGAATGAATGTAATTAAAAAGCAATCACCCTTCTCTTCACCTCCTTGTCCTGGCACAGCCAGCTCCATACCAATCCACTGGCGTCCACAAAATAACTCTAACTGTTATGCCTTGATGAAAAAAATTCGGAGATCCCAACTTTGCCGATTCCTTCATTCTTTCTTTTAAGTCCATAAACGCCTTTGTTCTCTCATCCGTCCACTCTATTGGATCCTTCCTTTTACCACCAGTTAATGCACTAAGAGGTGCCGCTACCTCTGAACAGTTTCTTATAAACTTCCGTTGAAAGTTTATCATACCTAAGTATCTCCTCAATTCTCCGATGTTATTTGGTTTTTCTAGTTTGTCAATTTGGGCCATAAACTCTGGGAGCTTCCTAATACCTGTACGACCAATAATATGACCCAAAAACTGTACCTCTTTTTGCACCCAATTACACTTACTAACTTTCACCTTCACGTTGGTTTCACAAAACCGCTGCAGTACCTGCTCTATTAACACCAGATGTTCCTTAAACTCTCCTGAAATCAACAATACATCGTCAACATATACCACCACTCTATCTTTACTGAACCCCGAAAGTATTCTCTGCATTTCCCGTTGGAATGCCGCAGGTCCGTTTTTCAAGCCAAAGCTAACCTTTTGAAACGGTACTGCCCACTGACAGTCGAAAAAGCTGTAAAAAAATTTCTACTACCCTCTCACAAGTTTCATCTTTCTAAACCAGGTTAGTAACCTTTACTAAAATCCAAACTTTGTAAAATAGCTGAGCACCGTGGACCAACAAAACTGTTTCTGTATGTTCGCGATGGGGAACTATCCGCCTCCTGATCACCTGTTAACCTTCATATAGTCGACACACAGGCTGAGCGCCCATCTTTTTCGATATTGACTACACCGGTAGCTCAACACTCTGCAGCACACGGCTCCCACATATCTCGTCAAACACAACTCTTTAACTGATGTTCAACTTTCTTCAAATTTGTTCTCTGATCAAAACCTCCTGCCCAGTTGATATATAGGTATAATCGTGAAGTTATCATATAACGTGCATTGATGTCTCATGACATCACTCATTCTACTAAAATACTTTGCAGTTGTCTCCACATACCTAAATCTGTTAACTTTCTGTACAGTTCTTCCATAAATTTATCTCATCTTCAATTTCTCCTCGCTCCACCCTGTTCATTACTAGAGACGACACTCTTGCACTTTGGTTGTTACGTACAACACCTGTTTCATAACTTCTCAACCTGTCTTCATCTACTACTAAATGTGCTGTACCTACTTGCTCACCTTTGCCTAATTTTAACTGACCCGGTGTCAACTTCTTTAACAACACAGTACCTCCTTTCTCTACCCACTTCACCAACCCTGGTATGATTTTAAATCGTTTGTTGTAACCTTTTTTACCACCTTCTACACCCTCCAGTAACAACTCTTCTGGCTTTGTACTGTACCATCCATCATGATTCCTTGGTTTTATCTGTTTAGATCTCCATTCTACCTTAACTGCCTCCCAATCATCCTTCTTAAGTACTGTTTCTTCTACCATATACACAGGCACCGAGGTTACCACCCTTATACAGTCTTTGATCCATCCATCAAATACACCTGCTCTTTAACACCATTATCACCATACCTCTTAAATGATCCGTCTACAGTATTAAGTTTAATATTATTCTTTACTAGAAACGGCATCCCTAATATCACACCCTCCTTCAACTTTTTAACCACTATGAAATCTGACTGACCATAGCTGATTTCATCAATAGTGATTCTCAACGTTGCGGTGCGATGTGAATCTAAACAAAGCTGTGGGTCACCCACACCTCTCAACCTCATCACCTTATTCAATACTACCGGATTTGAGATCCTTGAAAGTTCACTTTCCCCGATCAAACAATATTGGGCTCCTGAATCCACTGTCGAAATCATCTCCACACCATCAAGTTTTATCATCACCCTCAACAACGGTGCCATTTTTAAACTTTCAGGACCCGTGACCTGCATATTACCTGTAGTATGATACACTCCTGTTGTTATGTCTGTTGTAACCATACTTCGTACCTTTTGTATCCGCTGAGGCAATGGACCAAGTACTCCTTCATCTTGGCTCATCACAAACTCTCTTGCCTCAGGGTTCGGCACCCACCCACCTTGACTAACCGGGATACTTTGTGGACACATTATGCTGGGGGTTGGCTCCGACACGTCCCGGGCAATGGCGGAGCAGGTTCGTTTCCCGAACCTGGTGGTTTGTTCTTCTTCCACTCATCAAATTCCTTTTTCAATGGACAAGCTTGTCCCCCAATGTCCAAAACCTCCACCAAAAAAACACTTTCTTTTCCCACTGTCTTGGAACAACCTTGTTCTTGCTTTCCCATTTCATTTCGACGCTTAAACCCGTACCCCCATCCTTGCACCACAATCCATAAGCTTATGTCATGTACTCACATTCCTAGCACCACTCTGAACCTCCAACAGCTCTCTTTTTAAGGTGACCACCTCTGTCACAATGATGGCACCTTATTCTTTGCCCACTGTATGACCTACTACTCCTTCTACATACTCCCTTGGTCCATCGTTCCGTTGTGGTGCCGGTCTCCCATAACGGACCTGGTCCTCATACGTCCTCCTCTGTTGCCTTCTTGTTGAATGCTGCCCAAATGGAATACTTCAGTTACTGCGTTCGATTGATCTTCCAATCACTCTTCTTCGCCCAACTCACCATATCCTATCCACTACCTTCATTACTCTCCTCTCACTTCCCCTATCCGTAACTCTAAACTTCTGCCATCTTTTTAGGCAGCAGCTTCACGAACTGTTTCTTTAGATCCCAGTATCCCTCTGATCTTCTTCTGTTGCTGCCTCATACGTTGTCTGCATGCGCAGAGCAAACTCAGCAATCTTTTCGTTCTTCCTCATTTCCATCTTCCAGAATTCTTTCTGGAGATCCATCACCTCACTATCTTTCTCCTCTTTACACCAGCTACGCAGCCTTGATACGATGGTTACATACTTCACTTTCGCTCTGTATATACTGTAGTATGTTCTAAGGGGGCCACCCTCCAAGAAGCTCCTCAATTCAACAGCCCACCGCTGCTTGTCCCTTCCAAGCTGTTCTTTCGCGTACCTCTCAAAGTCTTCGATGAAGGCATCAAAGGTCTGTACCTTGTCTCGTCCGTACTTTAAAGGTTTCACCGCTTTTGTGTTAGCTCTACTGTATGTACGCATCACCTCCAATAGTTCACCGGCCAAAATGATGAGCACCCTGTTAACTGCTATATTGGGTTCCATACCCGATTCTTCCAGTTCTACCAATCTCTTTAACCACAATTTACCACCTTTATCTAACTCACTGTCACCTTCTGACTCTACTTCTGTCACCGAACCGTCATCTACTGTATACTTTCTTACATGTCTTCTTCTTTTATTCCTCCTTCTCTTCCTTCCACCACCTTCACTTTCAGTTTCACTTCTGTTATCAAAAATGTCATCATCGTTCTCCTCATAATCCTCTTCCCTATACCTCAATGCATACTGCACTTTTGATTTTATCTTACCTATCTCCTTCTTTCTTACTGAATGTTCCACATTTGGCTTTTCTCTTCTTTTGTCACCCTGTTGTTGTACCGTACTATTGTTCACCTCAACCTGTTGCTCTATACTAGGGTTTCCTATCTTTGTTTTTAGAGCTTGTGAACAATTATCCAATACTGCTGTCACATTACCCAAATCTAAATCATCTACCTCTGTTACTAATGCCTGCTGCAATTCGTTTAGTAAGGCCATTCCTTAATCCTCCTTTTGCACCTCCATCATTTTCTTTGTCAGTACCCACCATACTGCTTCTTTACTATATCAATTTATACAGACGAAAAGCAATACGCGAGAACAAAAAAAAAAAAAAAAAATTCAAAATTTTTTTTTTTTTTTATCAGTGTTTGTGTGTAAAATCCCCACACCCCAAAATGTAAATTCAAAATGTTATAATTAGAAATAAATCACAATTGGGTACCACTGATGTCGTGTACCTCAAACGAATTATACACCACTCCCACACGCTTAAATGTAGCAAAAATCTCTTTTCAAATATACGAAAAATATCAAAAAAAATAATCAGTTGGGTACCACTATGTATGTGGGTACCTTAAAATCAAATGTGTAAATAAAATAAATAAATAAAAATTCGAATTTCAAAAAGAATTTCAAAGAAATTCAATAACTCAACAAAATTTCAAAACAATTCAAGAACTGTAAAAGAAATCCAATGATTTCCAAACCAAAACACCAAAAAAAAATTTGAATTTCAAAAAGAATTTCAAAGAAATTCAATAACTCAACAAAATTTCAAAACAATTCACGAATTGCAAAAGAAATCCTATGATTTTCAAACCAAAACACCAAAAAAAAAATTCGAATTTCAAAAAGAATTTCAAAGAAATTCAGCAGCTCTACACGAAATTTCAAAACAATTCACGAATTGCAAAAGAAATCCTATGATTTTCAAACCAAAACACCAAAAAAAAAAAAATTAAAATTCAAAAAAAATTTCAAAAAAATTCAACAACTCAAACGAAATTTATCAAAAACAAATCAAAAAATACAAAAAGAAATCTATGATTTTCGATTAAAACACCACAAAAAAAAAAAAAATGAAAAAATTGAATTCATAGAGAATGAAAAGAAATCACAGTTACACAGAATCTAAAAAAAGAAATTTCAAAAGGAAAAAAAAAAAAACACACAAAAAAAAAAAATTCAAAAAAATTTAAACAAAAATAAAAATTCCACCTAATTCAAAAGTTTTAATGGCCTCCACACCAGAAATTCAAAATATAAAGGCTCCACCCGAATTATAAAGCTCAATCCAAAAAAAAAATTTTTTGAAATGTCAGAGTTCCACAAATATAATGGCTCCACTCAAAAAATATTCAAATGTAAGAGCTCCGTAAAATATAATTGCTCCACTCAAAAATATTCAAATGCAAGAGCTCCGTACAATATAATGGCTCGACTCAAAAAATATTCAAATGCAAGAGCTCCGTAAAATATAGTGGCTCCACTCAAAAAATATTCAAATGCAAGAGCTCCGTAAAATATAATGGCTCCGCTCAAAAAATATTCAAATGCAAGAGCTCCGTAAAATATAATGGCTCCGCTCAAAAAAATATTTAAATGTAAGAGCTCCACGTAAAAACCATTCAAAATCTAAGAGCTCCACATAAAGATTTCACAACTATTATCACCAGTGTATCTTAGAAATGGAATAAAATTCTTCGCAAAAAAAAAAAAAAATTTCTGGCAACTCAGCGACAAAAGAAAATTATTCTACTTACAGTTTGTAGATTCTACAATTATGGTTCCTCAATGTACCTGGTACGCCGAACCCACCACTTGAAGACGCCAAACGAGCCACCAAAATATGTTGCCGGCTCCACCAATACGTGCTGACGGAGGGTATACTGAGCCAAGGCAAGGGTTCACGTCTCTAGTGGGGAAGGTCGAGAGAAAAACACAAGATAAGATTTTTCATTAATATAATACCAAGAAAGTATCAATACACCTATATATCCTCACTAACCTGTCCTAACTATCTAGCTAAACCTAAATAATATATATATACCCCAAAATATTATTACTATATATACACGTTAATCAATAAATATAAATATACACATAAATAGTATGCTTATCTACACTAGGACACCAAGGTCCCACACAAGTATCAAGTTTTTATAACTGTACAACAGTATAATGTTTCTCAATTTATATATGTTCAGTACCACTACTTTATAGAGATACTTTAAAAGGCAACTTTACCATACGTAACTTTATTAGTATCCAGTTAGTGCAGACCTCTAATCTCCAACCGCAATGACAAGTCCACTGCATGTGTTTATTCGCAACCACCTGATGCTCCTCGTGATAGTATGTGAGTCTAACAACGACAACCCTCAGATTTTTCTTTATAGGGAGTTCTTTACCGGCACCTCGATTCTTCTTTATTATAGGAGTGCTATATCGGCACCTCCAAATTCTTCTTATTATAGCGGATGCCTAAATCGGCACCTTCCGAGTCTTCTTTATTATAGGGGAGTGCTAGATCGGCACCCTCCAAGTCTCTTTATTATATGGAGTGCCTATATCGAGCACCCTCATATTCTTCTTTAGTGGTTCACACCGCGGCAGCTCACCAGACTCTGGAGCCCACACTAGTCTTCAACAATTAACACTGGATCCACAACAGCTTTGCACCGTAATCCACAGGTCCGCCACCAGGTCCGCACCAGGTTTCCAACCGGTCTGCACCAGGTCTCCAACCGGTCTGCACCAGGTCCTTAAACAAAAAAATACCCATATATATATATATATATATATATATATTCTAATATATACAGAAATAAAGGAATAATCATAATTAATGATAAATATAATTAACACAATAATAATAATAATAATAATAATATAAAATAATAATAATAATAAATAATAATGTCGTAGCTGATACAACAGCCATAATAACTCACATTTATACAACAACAAATACTATTCGCTTTTGTGATCGTCCATTCGTTCTCTCAATTATGCTAATAAAGATAACGATGAAGTTTAATAATAATAATAATAATAATAATAATAATAATAATAAATAGTATATATTATATATTATACACCTTGCTTCTCACCTACGTTTTTCCAACTCTAAATACCTATTTTCAGCAACCATTTTATGCTTCATCATTACGCAACCTTACCTCTACTTTTCTATCACCTGTTTATTAATAAATTTACACCTCCGGAACCCTCAACTCTATATTTTCATTAAAGAATCCAACACAGTTATTTTTATCGTCTAAACTATTTGCGTACATAACCTAACTCAACTGACCCAAATATTATATCAGTTTACTTCACCCAAAATACCCCAAAAATCATATCAACCTATTTTAAAACTACAATTACGTTTATAAAGACACCATATTTTACTAGCAGATTGCGTTAACGCAACCTAACCTATATTCATAATACACATACTGTACCTACTCAAATTAACTTTACTCTCACCTAAATATTTCACTTTCTGAACTTAACGCAACCTAACTTTATTTCCATAATACAAATATTGTACCTGCTCAACTTTACTCACACCTAAATATTTCACTCTCTGAACTTAACGCAACCTAACCTATAT
>JABUQX010089839.1:67500-72500 GCA_015478945.1 Trachelipus rathkii
TCATTGATGGATATAACTGTGTTTAATACTTTTTCTATTAAGAGGTGACGGGGGACTTTATCAAATCCCTTGTTGATGTCTATTGCTACTAGGAGGGAACGAGAAGGTGGAGGAATTTGGTTAAAACCTGTAAGGAAATGTTGTGATATGTCGGTTAGGGGAGTGGTAGTAGAGTGCTTTTGTCTAAATCCATGTTGTAAATCTGATAGGGGGGATGGAGAGGGAGGTTCTGTTTAAGATTAACTTTGGATATTGTAGAGTAATGATATAGGTTTATACAAAGCTGTGTTGTTAAGTGTTTTGTTTGATTTTAGTATAGGAAATATGTGTGCGTGTTTCCATTATGGTGGAAGTGTGTTGATTTGCCATTAAACGATAATTATTTGAGTTAGGTCTGTGATAGCTTTGGTTTCCAGGTATTTGAGATGGGACATTAGATAATTCGTCCTTGCCACTGCTTTGAGATTTTTGTTTTTGATAGTTGCTCTAATTCTACATGAGGGGTTACTTTGATAACCTACAATAGCTATATTTATATATATATATTATACGTACATGATTATGCAATACATGTTACACAACACTATTGTGATTTGATTCCACGGCGAATAGTATTCATTGATCCTTTTTTACTGTTCAGTATGATAGGCGAGTATTCAGTTGAAGTGGTCTTGATTTTTTTTTATTGAACAGTGAATACTCTATCGTCTGGTCTGTCGTATCGTCCTGATATAGTAGGCTACTTTTTTGATGTATTGTTGTCAATTCTTCGTAGATTTGTATTAGATATTGGTCTATTGCCTAATTCGTCTGCACTTCTCATGATGTGTCATGAGTGTGAGCTTAGCTACGATGTTCGCTTGTAGTAAACACACTCACACCGCTCTGCCGATAAATCATCTGTCGACGAAGTCATATATATACTAGATATTATGTTTTACTGAAGTGTGGTTGCTAGACTTTGTGAGAGAGAGAAATAAGTTGTGTATGACCATTTATAATATCATATATATATATATACTATATTAACTTATTATATACTATATATACGATATATTATATATATTATATATATATTAATATACTATATATATATATATATACCGTCACTTCTGCTCCAGTGCTCTCTCATCCTTATCGTATATTGAATAGTAGTATATATATATATATATTACTATATACATACATATATAATATGTATATTACTATTAAGTATATACTACAGTATTCGTCTTTATATATGATATACTGACCTAATGACCTCTGATCGCACATTACTGCCTTGAGAGAACATCACTCACACTCTCCTCCTTTTATGACTACATTCCATCTATACACGTCTCACGTCTTGCTCGATAGTCTGAGCGTAGTACGTATTTACTTCACTTACTCTATATTAACACTCTTCTAATATTACCCACTCACTACGTATCAACTTAATAAATAGTTACTCTCACTCACTATTACATTCCTACCCTTTCTCTCACTCACTACTGATATCCTGATGTAGTGAGTAGTGTGTGAGTGAGAGAAGAGCCTCATTTTACAAGATTCGTATATATTAGTCACGACTTCCTCGCCATCTCTTCTCTCTCTTCCTCTCTCTCTATCTACTCCTATCTCCTCTCCTCTCTCTCTCATCTCTTCAAACTATAACTATTGACTCATTATCAGATACCTCTATATTTATCGCTCTAGCCTAATTATATCTGCTATTAAATATTACCCTATCTCTATAATACTACATGTTCACTTTTACCTCACGAGCTCGCACTCACTCACACACTGGAGTATTTATCTCCCATACCCTTCCTCTGAGTCCCTCGTCATATACGTTCTAATATACTTAAACTAAACTATCTTATTATAATATAAATATATATACCGGTAATATACTGCTTATTATATATATTATATCTCACTCGTTTATTATATATAGTTTATATAATATAATATATATTAATTATATTATATATTATATATACCTACCTTCCCTCACGTATATCTATTATTATTCCTATATATATATAATATGTAGCTTCTCAGTTAATACTCGGAGCGATGTCACTCACATATATCCTCTATACATCTCAAGGCGCTTTTTCAGCTAATGCACCACGTCTTAATGAAGAGACAGCATTGTATATTCTTTTATCCCTACTATCGATATCTCTCTCTCTACATACACCTAAAAGTCAACATCCTTCAAATTTATACTACTCTATATATTGTACACACCTCCAGCCTCTATAATACTCACTCTCATTAACGTATAATCTCCTACTGTCGTGAGTAGTGCCCATTGTGTCAGAATATATAGATATATAATATATATATACTATATATATATATATAATATAATATTAGTATTATTTTATTATTAATTTCATTATTATTATTATATTATTATTATTTATTATTATTATTATTATATTATTATTAATTATTATTATTATATTATTATTATTATTATTATTATTATATACTTCACTCACACTATTTTAAATCACACAATCACACACTGTAATAATAAATAAAGAAAATAAGTAACCGGCAATAAATACGTTATTAGATTATTATTATTACAATTATTATTATTCAATTATGATTTATTCCCATTATTATTTTATTATTATTATTATTATTATTATTATCATCTATTTATCTAATCTCATTCTAATATTTTTAGATGATTTAGTCTATTTGGAAGTACGATGTTTCTAGGTCGTGACGAATATGTAATGAATAGACAGAGGAAAAGTTTATGTGGGCGCGTATCGAACGCCTCAGTCTTACCTTGATTCTTGGTCATAGTTTCAAGTACGTTGCACTTACCTTCAGTGCTTGTCTTGAGATGTGGTCACAGTCCGCCTTATCCCACACGCTGAAAGGGAATCCAATACATAGTTGTGAGACGATCTCCGCGGCGGGTAATCATCATGATAGTAGAGAGCGGATTATGACCTAAAATGACTTTGACCGACCTTGACTTTTTTGGCGCTTGTAATTTTTTGCCTTGACCTTTTGCGGGCATATAACGCAGATCTGACATAACTGTATTATGATATCTACTCTCAGTCCTGAAATAGTGTCGCAATCACTCTTCACTCTCTGTAGAATGATGCATATATTTAGTCAAATTACTCTCTCTCATTTCACTCTCACATATCTCAAGTGAGAGCTATATGAGTGAACTTCTTTGTGCTGTGTGTGTGCGAATCATCTGTATACGCTTCAACATGATGACACTCATCCTGTGCTCTATGATATCGCTCGTCCTCTCTTACACGAGGCAATTCCGATAGTGAGAGTGAGTCCTCTCGAGCCACACGCCATCCTCTACTCCTACACTGAGCGTACTCACTACTCCTACTGAGCTACACGATAGTGCTATCACCAGCACATATCACGTGTGAGATCAAGTTCCGTGAGCTTCTTCTTCTCCCTGCTCAGCCTACTCCTATTCTAGATATATCCGTGAGAATCATGACCTATACTCGGCGTCATAACCGTATGAATATATATATAATATTTACAATCTATTATTATTTATACTATCACACTCACTCCTACTAAGCCTCTCGACACCACTCGTAACCTCTCACTCTCGAGCACGTCTATATATATATATATATCGTATATATATATATATATATAATACTATATCCGTTTCGCTCTCTCATACCAAATAGTTTATCTCTCATATATATATATTATATATATATATAGTATATATTATATAATATATATAATATATATTATTATATTATAATTATATACGTAACATGAGTGAGTGAGCATTTTATCTTCTGTATATATCTCCTATCCTTACCTCAGTTACCATCTATACACTAATATTCCATACTCTATAATCCTGCTCACGCGCCTGATTCAGCTAGATCTTATCTCTAATTCTTAGTACAATTAGTAATTACTATATATATATATATATACTACTATATATATAATAGTAAATATATATTTATATAACTATATCTATATATATATATATCACTATATACACTATCGTGCTCATTAGATCTATATATACACTCGAGTCAAAAGCTCGCGTTAGAACATGCGATTCCTCTTCACTCCTTACTCATTTGTATCCTTAATAATACTATTATATATCATATATATATTATATATAATAGATACAATTCACTTATACACTATATATACTCGAACTACACTCTTTAACTACTTGATAAATATTCTTAATCCTCCTTTTTAATGCTGCTCTGCCTTCAGTTGTATTAACATCACCTCAGCAGGCGTAATATATAGTATTCAATCTTAGGGCATTTGCTAATGTTGAGAAGAATGATAAACTCAATGAGGAATGAACGTATTAGAGGTTGTGTGTTGTGAAGAAGGTAATATGAGAGAATTAAATGAAAGTGTGCTGAGATGGTCTCGGTCATTGGAAAGGAACTATGAATGATATCGTTTGGTAGCCAGACACGTAATAGCTCCTTCGCGAGTTGTGAGGAACCGACCGGCTTGCGTAAATCGGATTAAGTCAGTTAACGCAATTGTATCTGAAGGAGAGGAATGTGAGTTGGCAGAGGCGAAATAAAGTGCCATATAATAGAAGTGAAATGGAGGGCGTTTTGTGAGGTATATGTTTGTGCCCACTGGCCAAGGATGAACCCATTACATTGACGATTACCATAATGAGGTTCCGTCAGTGTCCCATGAAGCTTTAGGTTGGATTTCTATCTGTGACGATTCTCACTAAATTAATGACAGAGAGAGGCGTACAAGCGGCTTTCTTTTCGACTTTTGTCTTATTCTTCTAGCTGCTTTTCTTTACATGACACGCACCTCTACCCCAGTCTTTGAAAACGTGTATAAAGAAAGAAAGATATATAGATATATATATATATTATATATTAAGCTATAAAATATATATATATAATATATTATAATATATATATATATATATATAATATATATATATATACTTATATATATATATATATATATATTGAAAA
>JABUQX010089839.1:77500-79855 GCA_015478945.1 Trachelipus rathkii
AATATTTGAAACAGTTTTTTAAAGAGTTTTTAATGATGTTTTCAAATGTAAAGAACATTTGAAAATTTTTTTTTAAAGACCTTATAAATGATGTTTCAAATGTAAGAATAGTTGAAACAGTTTTTTTAAGAGTTTTTTGATGATGTTTCAAATTTAAGATCATTTCAAACATTTTTTTCGACTTTATAAATGATGTTTCAAATGTAAGAATATTTGAAAGTTTTTTTAAGTTTATAAATGATCTTTTGTACACTTGCATATAAAGTATAGAGGCAGAATGCAAGGTAAATTTCAATAGAGTTAAAAATAAATTCTTAAAATTGTTTACATTTTGCTAGCTTATAATTGATTAAAACAATTTATTTCAAAAAGGGAATATGAAATATTTTGTGCATAAATGGAAAATAGCATTATTGGCAGAAACTTTAAAAAAAGAAAGGTTTATTAAATTGAAAGTTTGAAGAAGTAGCAAATTAAAAATAGGTTGTTAAGGATCTTTTATAGAGATCTTAAAGGATTTTATAAATTTTCCACGCTAAGAAGAAAGAGTGCTTTCCCCCAACGACATCCATTTAAAAGTTAAAAAGGAGAAGAAAAACGTGAAAGAAAATCATCTTAAATGTTGGAGATTTAATAACAGAGTTTAATATATTTATAATATATATATATATATATATATATAATAATTATATACTATATATATTATATATATATATATATATATATAATATATATATTATATTTAGCATTTTCGTAAATACATATATATTATATATATATATATTAAATTCCTGTTCAAAATTACCGCCCACAATCGAAGTAGGACAGATATATTGTGGTTTTTCCCATACCAAACTTTGTGAAAAATTGTAGCCTAGGTAGTTACAAATCACGTGTCCCGAAAGCGAGCGGTCGCGTGCCTACAGTTGCGTGAGGTAGGTTTACTCTATGTTTACTGTATGCTTTGGGTGTTTTAGTTTATATGCAGGTATCCGTCGATTGCGTTTGGGCCATTGGCGTTGCAGGAATTTTACTGTCGTATTTGCTCAGTCAGCTCTGCACTCAATTACGTGTCGACAACATGGATAGCAATCGCCTTTAGCAAGAGACAGTCTTAAGCTTCACAGTGATAGAGGAAGATCCTTATTATGAATATAGGCAATGTGCATCTGGCCTTGTACCATCAATCACAGTCGAGATGGTTTGACCAAGTTCCGTGACGCAGCGTTCGCACGTAGACTTCGCGGATCAGAGCAGAAAGATGGGTTACGATCAACACAGGTAACTGAACGTGGTGCCTGCGGTGAAGGTATGGGAAATTAGGGGTCGCTGTACTGGTTAATTGACCTCTGGACAGGAGGATATGTTGCGAATCGGCCTGTAACTGTCAGAGGTGACTCTTCATAAATGAAAGACTTCCACTACATCACCCGCTGCTCATCGTTCGTGCACAATAGTTCAATTCTGAGTAAGGTTTCTTGGAATTCTCCTGGCACGTTGACTTGGTACTTGTTGATGACTGAAAATGCGTGTGCTATTTCAGTAGACGAAACCAGAGTTATTGCCCGTAGATCTATCAGATTTCGTGATAGAAAGTGGCGTAGACAAGGTGTAACTTTTATAGAGGCAATGCAATATCAGCACGCTAAGGATAGACATTCAGAGTGGGTCGAAAATTGTTTCTGTAGGAGGTTATTTGCATCGACGACATGTACGACCTCGTCATTATTTACCTGAAGATCGTTGAATGCATCCATTCTACCTGCAAAACATATCTACAGGACCAGAATGCTATAGCCTTCTGCCGGCCGTTCATAGGATAATCCACTTCCACTAATGCCACGATATTATTGCTCCATCCCATCTACATTACAATGAACGGTTACGTGACTGACTTCGAGTGATCGAATTGTTCTCATGTGCTATGACTGACTTGCAACCACAACTGTACCACTGTTTGGAACCGCCTCAAGAGGGTCTTTCTATATATTCCTGTTTCTGTCATCCTTCTTACCAATCCGACTAGCTGGAACTTGGCTTGATTGAGGTATGGGATAACATGCCCTCCAGGAATACATCCAGAACCTCATATTGAGTTTACCTCTGAAGTATACAGATGATTATCAGGGTCTATGAGGCTGTGTTACGCATTATTAGTTGCACATTGCGGCCCGCTGACTCCATTATAACCACAGTTGTGACATCGTCCACCAGTTGCACTTTTCCTGTTAACAACGTGTATATTGTTGCTGTACTGTCACGAATAATGCGATTTGTACGTTGTCGCAAATTGTGTTACTCTATTCCATTTTTCCACTTCTTTCACAGATACGACACCGTATGATGTGTTTTGCT
>JABUQX010089840.1:0-17500 GCA_015478945.1 Trachelipus rathkii
GTCATGCTAATTCAGTGAGCGTGATATTTTTTAAAATATCTGACTGAGGGCCAGTTATTTTTAAAGATTACTATAAATACTTTTATTTATATAAAAATGTGTTCGGATGTTATTATATTTTTTATTATTCATTCTTTAGTATAAGTTTAAAAAAAATATATATTTAGTTACTAATATTTAATATTATATTCAATACATATCATACTTTTATTTTATTTAATTTTATTATATATATAAATATATCTTTTATGCATTGTCTATGTGTTTACAAAAGCTATGGATTAGGCCTTTTGGGGAAGCAACATTATTTATTGAAAAATATTTATGCATAATAGTGATTTATTACTCATGGTAACTATTTTGCTTTTCAAAAACTCAGTTATGGTATACAATAAATTTATATTAATTTCAATAATATGTTCTATTATTCTTTACAGAAATTATACATGTCTTTGGACGATTTTTTTAATAAAGCGTGCCACGTAAAAAATAAGTTTCGTGCTTATTGTTACTATTCTATGGTAGGTCTCTGTCTAATAATATAATAATATAAAAAAGTATATTTTAATAATGAGCTTGGTATAATATTTATATACTAATTCATTTTATTATCTTATTTATTTTTCATTATCTATTTACTTATTTTAGTGGTTATATATTTTATACGAGATATTTTTAAGAATGAAATACTATTATTTATCTATATAGTATCATTATTAAGATAATAATCAGCTGCCTATAATTTAATATACTATATTTTTCATTTTTTTTTATAAATATTTCTTATATATATACTAATGATTTTGTATCTTTCTTTTATATCTCCTTTCTTGGTACTATATAATATCTCATATATGATATATATTATTATATATATATATATATATATATTATAATTTATATATATAAATAATAGTATTAATCATTATATTATAATAATATATATAAATATAATATATATATTATATATATATATATATTATATATAATATATATATTATATAATATAATATATTTTATATATATATATATATAATTATATAATATATTATATATATATATTATATTATATATATTATATAATATATCTAATACTATATTAAATATTTGGGTACATATACGAGAATGAATTATTTTGGTAATACTAGCATAAAAAACTCAGCAAGAACATTTGTTTAGATTATTATATTAATTCCTGACTGTATTTTCGTGTAAATTTTTTAAAATTCTTTTAGCTAAATTGTCACATGGAAAGATCACAAATTTAGAAATTATTGCATCATTTTATATTTTTACCTTTTATATAGTTTTTAAAGATATATATAGATAAATATAAGACTCACTAAATATTGCAATAAAATAAATAAATAGATGATATTAATGATAGTAAATTTAACATATTTGAGATAATAACAATAATAATATAATATATTTAAACTTATATTAGCATTTATTTTGTATTAAAGAAAGTTTGTATAGTATAGTAAGAATTATGAACTGCCTATTGGATATGCCATCACGTCCTTTTGATTAAAATCCTCCATTTTCATATGAAATTTGGGTAAGAATAATTATAATCAATAATAATCTTAATAATCATAGACATTAATATATGTGCACTTATCATGAGTAATAAAAAAAAAATTAGAGTTGCTTTTGACTACTTACCATAATATTGGTGTTAATATATATATTTATTTATTTACAAAAATATGATAAATATTTTATTAATATCAATTAACTAAACCAAATGTAAATATTGACTTAATATTATGTAGTGAGCACTATACTAATAAATTTAAATAAACTAAATTCGCTAATAAAATGGTGAATAGATATATCTGAAGTAAATGATAGTAATGATTTTAAAGACATAGATATATATATGATAATAATATGGTGAATTTGAGATTTACGTACCGAATTATGCTTCTACGGTTTGTAATAATATTATCAAGTAAAATAAAACTCTAGTAATTAATGTATATATAAATTTTTATTTTATATTGAATTATTAACCATTAAAGTTATTATCATTTACTTCATTATCAGAAAGTAGCCGATAGTATTTTTTCTTGAAATTTACAAAATGTTTGAAAATTCTAGAATACAACATATACATTTTCATATGAATTAGTAAGGAGTTGCAGTGAATTGTTTGATATGTGATAGCACAATGGTAAATATATAATAATTAGGCAGAGTATGTTTTTGAGAATTAAATAGATATATAAGATATAATAATTAATAATTCAACTTTTTAATCTGTATTTTTATAGCTAATAGACTTATATATAAAAATTATACTTTATTATTTTTATATAAAAAGGTTTATAATTTGATCTAATTATAGATATCTTTATTAAAGCTTAGCATAATGCTTAAAAATATTTATAGATCGTAAAATGTTCATACGAATATTATCACTCAACATTGTTCGTGACTCACATTCGTGAGAGTTTTGAGTCATTTAATGTTGTTGGGTGGCGAGAATATTTCCTATAAAGTTATTGTGCGTGTGTACTAAAAGCATAGTAAGTTTCGTAAAGACTAATTTGAGATATGAGTGTAAAGATGGAAATCGCAATTTGTGAGATTTCTAAATCGTAGTGATCTTTGAAGTGTATTGTCGAAACACACAGCAATTTCGTGTCGGACGCTCGGCAATTAACTATTTACAGCTCTAAGATGATTCCATGATAAACGAGCATATTGAGAGTATTAAGATATAGGAGAGATATTCACTAGATTATTTACGATCCTCACGTACTCCCTACTTTATTATGAAATTTATGAACTACGCTCCCCCGGTATCATTATATTACGTCAGATTTACCGTAATTATACGAATCCATCTTTATATACCTCTACATAGTAAAATTAATTATATATGTATATATATTATATAGTAGTATAATATAATATAATTATATTAATAATATTTATAGTATATTTATATATATCAATATAAATATTCATATATCTCTATATATATATTTACTTATATAATATATATTATATTAATATAAATATAATTATATTATATATTCTAGTGAGAACCGGAATGTCAAATTTGACTTAGTTTTTTGCGTGAATGCGATCGGATATTTATAAAAGAGGATGCGGAGTGTCTACTAAGATATCTTAAAAGGTAAATAGTATTAAGAATGTCAGAGTATAGACGGTGCGGATGTTTTACTCTTTGAAGTTTGATGATAAAAATAATGATATTTATATATTCATTTATATATTATTATATAATATAATTAATTTATATACTATATATATCTTTATGTTCAACATATATCTACTAATATCTATTTATAAATATATATATATTCAATATATAATTTACTTCTATAATATATCTTTATATATATCTATACTTATATATATCATATAATTATATATATTTATATATCTTTATCTTTATACATTTTTCTCATTTATATACTATATATTAATATATATATCTATCTTTATATTAATTAATATATATATATTATCATCTTATATTCATTATATATATATATTAAATCTATAATATCTAAATCTGATATTATTTATATTATCTATATTATTTAATTATTCTATATATATTATATTATATTTATCTTAAATTTATGATAATATCTTATAATTTATATTATATCTATATATATTAATTAATATATCTTATTTAATATATTAATTATATATTACATATAATATTATATATATCTATATACTATATATATTATACTTGAGTTTAGTTGTTAACTGTGTTATAATGTCATTATAGCGTGTGAGTAGATATGGTCTGGCAATAAGGTTATATATAGAGAAATTAAAGAAAAAATTAGTTGTTAAGTACTTGAAAATAATTTTAAGGTAGGCTAGTTAGTAGTGTAGCGAAAGCATTATTAGCAAATTAATATGAATGGAATTGCTCGATATTAGAGCAGTGTGTTGGCGGGATAGAATAATTTTCTGTAGATATGCGGAAGAATTAAATGAAATTGATATTTTTATTTTCAGCATTTGCCTTTAACATAAATAATAATTTGGTTGAGTTAAGTACGGTAAATGTATGTGTATGAGTTATGATCACTGGGACTCTGAGGCCAAGGGAAGAAACTATGAGAGTGATAAGTGGATATTGAAGTAGTAAAGGTATATTCCTGAGAGGAATTGAGTTTTTAAGACAGAGGGAGAGTAAAGAGTGCTATAGGTAAGTTGAGAATGGTGAGTGTTTTGTGAAAGGGTATGTAGTTTGTGTGGCTTAACTGGGTTATAAGGGGTTAATAGCTATTAATATTGGTCAGAGATGTCATTATATAGTGAGGAGTGTCTGAGTGAGTACTACTAGGGTGAGAGTATTATTTCAATACTTGAGTCAGACGATTTTTCATAATAATAAGTAATAATAAAAGGGGTTAAAGTGAGCTAAGTTTTACATTTCTTAGAATTGTGCACATAATTGTGTATGTATATGTACTATTGTTATCTTTGAAATTTTTATTTATTTTTACCTAAATTGTATGGTATTTTTATTATTTTTATTTATTTTTTACCAGTATTTGTGGGGGGGGGGGGGGTAGCATTGATTAGCACCTTACAGTCGTGGGGGAGTAGAAGTGGATATGGGTGATGAAAATAAGTGCCTTTCAACTTAGGCAAACTAGGCAATAAATGTACCTAAAGGGTGGACAGTGAGATTTGATAGGCGGAAAGTTAGATGGTCTAGAGGGCTAAAGACACTAAATTTATTTTAATATATATTATATACTATTATAATATTATTATATTAATATTTCTTACTATTATATATATTATATATTATATTCATTATAAATTACTATTAATATGATATCTATTTCATATAGTATATACTTACTTTACAGTATATCTCACTTATCGAGTGTGGTGAGAGCATAACAGAGTTGATTATCTCCGGTGATTATTTCAAATCAACTAAACGCTAACTATACAAGCTACAGTATCAGAGCACTTTGTTTTGAAGGAAGCTATTTCAAAATACATTGAGAGAGATTCAACAATTCAGCAGGAAATTCAAACATGAAAGATGGATAGAGATAATTATCCTCAGAACAAGGTGAGCAGGAGATGATAAGGATATACGCACGCCAGCGTGAAATAAAAGCCTGGGTTCAAAATATTCAAACACAAAATATATCATCAAGCGCCGAAACAGCACCTATACGTATTATTGTTACGTAAGGGTCTGTATATAATCAGTAAAGTTGGTGGGATTCGTCCGAGTGATAAAAGCTCCCTTAATAGTAAAGTCAACCTGCAACGCTGCGGTATTATCACTCCTATATTAGTAATAAGAGTAAATATATAAGCATCCCAACTTAACGCACTCAGTATATAAAGATTCAAAAAGGTTCTATAGAATTAGTAGATTATCTGTGAAAGTTGTCACAACTCAAGTTTATATAATCGTAACTCCTTTTAATGCGCCTTTATACTTTCCTCTAAAACCTCATTATCCAAAACTCGGTTGGAAACATTTATTATTAATTATTTTACATTTCATTATATATATTCTCTTATCTCTAAAATATATTAATAATCAATAATATTAAACACCATAATACTCTTATTTATTAATTTTATAAATATTTAGGTGATTTTTTGCTAGGCGGAAATAAATGGTTAGGGGCTGGTGAATGATAATGGAATGATTGATAGATCACACCCCCCCTGTGATATGAAGAGCAGTATAACTCTATTAACAAGGTGTGGATGGAGGTACCTTGTAATAGCTTAGCGAGCATAACTCCGAAGAAGATTGTCAAAATAAAATCTCGCAGTACCTAACAGAAACTCCCTAATGTTTTAACTTTTGAGTACCCTGCCCTATGCTAACTGACGATTGTGATGTGGATAGCTCCATAACAAAACATTATTCTTTTTGTTTATGTTAAAAGTAGCCTAAATGTACTGTTATAATAATTGTATTAGTCAACTAGGTTTGAGATCAAGAAGAACCGTCGAAAGAGATAGGGGATCAAGTGGTTAAGGTTGATTTTAGATGAGGGAGAATTTGGTAAGTCGAGTTTTAGGTTTTTTAAATATGAACCTGTAAATTTCACTAATACGTATATTTATGAGACGATCCCCACTCAGAATGAAATTCTATTCAGTCACTCATCATCTCGAGAATAGAATCTGGATCAAAGTAATTAAGACGTAAGTACGCAATAATCTATGCAAAAGTAATAAAAGAAGGTAGGAGATATTACACGAATCTGTAAGTTGAACAAGAATGATAGAGTAAATTCGAGTTCATAGTGCCCTTAAAAACGTAATAGGGTGAATGAGTTAATTGTGCAGGTGAGATATATCTGTTCTATTATAATCTGAATATTCATGTGTAGTAAATAAAGTAGGAGATAATAGAACAGAACCCTGAGGAACACTACTTACTTTTCAGAACAGAAAAATAAGACAGTCCGATATGAACTGGAACGATCTGAACGGAACTTAGATATAAGTTAGCATAGAGAAGGATAGTGAAATCTCCAAGAGAGCGGTGATAGCTTGGTAAGTAAGTCCAGTATGACTCTCGGTAGTCTCATTAACCTCGTCAAATGTATCCATTAGGATTATGTCCAATGACGTACCTCATAACACAAAGAGTTCATCGTAGATCCTAAGTAGTGCGTGATAAAATACTCAGCATAAATACTCTAGTTAGATAGATAATAGTATATTATTATAGCCAAGTTAGAATATCAATCGTAAGCTTCCGAAAGCCGTTACTGGCGATCCGGAATAGTAAGTGTTAGTAATTAGAGACTCCAGATGATCTAAGAAAGGAGAGTTGAGAAGGGTTTCAAAGTATACTTAAATATGATTCAGAATATAACTAATGATGAATTAAGCTATATGGGCGATAGTTTAGATATGATCAAGCGGCTAAATCTCTTCACTTTTTTCTATGAACAGGTTTGGACATAGTGTCAGTATTCATTTCCAACAAACTGAGTCGGAAAGTAATTAAGATATTGAGACATAGAGAATATAGTTGAACGAGATGACGGGTCATAGCTCAACGAAAGCTAACATCTCTATAACAATAACTCAGGGTAAATGACATACCGGGCCAAACCGCGCTTCCTAACTGTTCAATTGTAGATTATCAGGGAGCCCCCATGTGGCGACGCTTCTGGTCTTTATTGTATGTTAATTTCATCAGGCAATGGGCATAGGAACAACCTGAAAGAAGAAGAAGGAGGAGGAGGAAGTAGAAAGAATCGTCTAGGGATGAGTTAGAGGAAAATAGGAGTAGCTCGAAAGAAATTTTCTCTTTCATAATGTTTATGGAGAATATATTACAGTATATACAAATATCAGATAATACTACAACTAGATAAGAATATAATGAAGTTGAGGAAAGACATAGATTATTAATAACAGAAGTATTATGTTATGAAGATATGTTTTGTATCAAGAGCAGTCAAAAGATTATTAATACCAGTTAATAGGTAGAATATCATAATGAATGTTTAGCGCACTTTTCCAACTTTTTGTGATGTAAAATCATTCATGCTCGCTATTTATTGTATTACTCTAGATAATAAGAGTATCTCTGCAAACGATTTCCTTAGCTGATAATATATTAACAGTGGAAGAGTTGATAAAGAGTCAGATATAAATTTTCCCACCTCCGATATAGCACTGTTCTTAAAGCCTAGAATGATATCAAGAGTATAGCAAATGCACGTAATTGATATCCATGGATTTTCAGGGATAGTAAAGTAATAGGTATAATTTATGTCTCGAAGATAGGAATTGACTACACTAAGTCTTCATACATCAACATAATTCTACAGCTCTTCCACTTATCTAATTGGTCACATGACAAAGTCACGAAGTCGTCAACCAGAGTCAATATCTAATAAGCAGTCATTCTCAATTATAGTCATTAGCGTATGCAAGCGACGCAATGGTCCCCAACTAGCAGCAGTATTAAAATGCTAGAAAAATCACTCAGTGCACGCAATATTATATAAAATATGTTAATTTATATATCTCATATATATATATATTATAATATCTTAATAAACTATTGAAGTATTCTTCTCTCTATTTTTATCACATTTATCAAAATTCTCTTTTAAATCTTATTTATATATATATTATATATATATATATATATATTTTATTTTATTATATATTTATCTAATTTATTATATTACTATATCTATATAATTATTTTTATATATTTATTATTACTCTTATATATAGTATATATATATTATATATCTATTATATAATTACATAATTACCGTATATAAATATGTTATATTTATATTATATTATACTATCTAATTATATTATTATATATTATATTTTATTATAATATATATAAATTATATATTATCTTTTATATAAATTTATATATATCTTATATTTAATATAATTCATATTTTTTATTAATGTATATATTTATTATATATATTTTTTTCCTTACTTATAATATACTTTATATGGATTATATATATATATAGTTATCTTTAATATTATATTATTATATAATTATTTACTTAATTCAAGCTGGGTCTTTTTGCTTAGAGTAGCATAATGTATTAATCTCACAACATCGAAGAGTGGTAATTTAACTCTATTTAAAAATTTCTCATGCCCATGATCATAAAAGTATTGCTAGGATAAGTATTTAATACTTACTTGTATATTTGACTTTAATATCAAATGAATGAGATACGTTTTACGCCTTCACAGAGTCTCTTTATATGTTGTATGTTCAATACGTAAGTAATAGCTGTTGATTTTTGCTGTCAATAAATCTTGTAGGTGTATTGCGGATTGTGTCGTGATCGTCATATTTTTATTGTGTTGCGGGGTGTCGAACAAAATGCGAGATCATGCTCGTGTTCGTCTCGAGACTCTGTCTATCAACTTCTCTCTTAGTGCTGAGATTTATAAATGACTACATATATATATATGATGTAGTTTTAGTATAATACTCGATAATACATATCGTTTCTTCAGTATCACTATCTATATTTAAGCTCTTAATCTATGTTTTGAGTACTCATTAGGAAGACATATTTTTTTGTTATATTATATTTATATTACGTTTAGTCTTTTACATAATACATAATGGCCCTTGAGGCGCCTAATTTCTACAAATATTGCTCTAATAATATATTATAACTATAGTACTTTTATTTGTTAAGTTTTTCATACACACATGTTAATTGAGCTGAGGCTTCTTTAATAATATTAACTATATCATTTTTAATTCTTGCATCCTGATATATAACTATAGTTATTTAGAATTGCTGTATTTAACCTTCCATTAAAATTTTATATTTTTTTTTTATTCCATTCACAGTTTGAAATTATACTTATATAGGTGATTATATTGTATAATTAAAGTGGAGCCAAATCAAACCACCCCCATTTTTACCTATTATATATATATAATTTTTTTCAGAACCTTCCATTTCAAATCAAGAACAGATAATGGAAACAAGAGTAAACTAAATTTTTTTCTTTGTTTCCATTGTTCAAAATTTGGTATCAATAACTTTCATAACTATTTAGTCAGATAATGTTGAAATAACTACTTTAGATCTAAATTTATAAATTAATAAATAAATAAAAATAAATTTATATTATATATATAATTTGATATATATATTAATTATTATAAAATATATATATATAAATACAATATTATAAAATATTAATTATAATTATATTAAATTATATATAATATATGTATACTGTGTGTGTGTTGTGTTGTGTGTGTTTGTGTTAGTGTGATGTGTGTGTTATAGGTGTGTGTATGTTGTATGTGTGTGTTGTGTTGTGTGTGTGTGTGTGTGTGTTGATGTTTTGTGTTAAAGGTAACTACTGTATATGTATTGTAATTGTTATAATGGTAAAATTAATATGCTAATATATCTTATTATAAGAATTAATGATTTCTTATCCTATTATCTATCTACCATTGTACTGACTTGTATATAATTAGTGATTAAATCGGACGAGCTGGTTAATAAAGGGACTTTTTCTGAATTCTCTAGATAATCATTTAGACTGTACGTGAGTAAAACACTTTAATATCATTTTAATATACCTTATAACGATACACCTTCACGTTTTGAAGTCCTTACTTATCCAAACTAATATATAATATATTCTTGTAGGTAAGATGTCGCGATACGGTGTTGTTCATCTCTGTGAGTATCGACTTCCTACAGTTCACTTCTAGCATTACAGAGCTGACTGAGACCATGTTAACGCTGACGTTATCTTATGAGACTCTTACGAAATGAATTCACGCCACGTTTCATCTTTGGAAGAAATAGTACTTGTATGCTATCCCCGACAGGTCAAAATGTACTGATCTTTTTGCAGCAGGTTTGAACAGGGTTCGTTCTGTTCTCTGTTCCTCATATGAGTATCATCGCGCATAACTCACATTTTAGAGAGAGATGCTTTTGGTAACACTAGCGTCGTTTTTGTTAACGAGTCGTGGACAGTATAAATTGAGTATTTCACTGCTCAACACCCATGTGCTCCTCTTTCACTTTTCACTTAGGGATGAAGGTAAAGCCTTGAACGGAGCTCGATTGAAGTGTATGGAAGGATGTGGAAGTCTTGAATGTTTTTCCTCGATCGATTCAAAATAGATTGAAAGCTCAGTTGCCAATATTGAGGAGTGTTAATATATAATATAAGTTGATAATATCTTTAGGATCCTAAGTAACGCTTAGCGTAACCTCATAACTCATTAATAATAATATGAAACGAAGACCGTGCTAGTAACATCTATTTGTTAATATAAATCTGATCTACTATTTGTACTATCTAATTAATATACTAACTTGTTATCTATATACTTTAGTAAAGTATGTTTTTAGGCTGCTGATATATTCCAACAGAAAGGAAACAGAAATAACTGAAAATGTCTGATAACGTCTTCAATACAAACTTATAATTTTTTTAAAAGATTTTGCGGTTTAGCGATATTATCTTTATGTCATAATAAACATGCTATATATAAATTATTTTTGACTATTAAAATATTAAATTTAGCTATATCGTCTATATCTAGTATCTACGTATATACTAAAGCCAAATTCGTGACTAAACTCTATTATATAATTCTAAATATTAATTTTGTCGGCGCGCCATCTGCAACTAATGCACGGATGAAATAATTATGCGATACGCATTATTTAGCGGCCGCCTAACTCAATTGCGTCGCAAGTGCCACACCTATTTAAACACTTGTTACACTAATACACTAATTTAAGTGATCCTTATATTATGAAATGCTTTATGTATTTCATGTGATTTGGAAACAAACATCCTTGTAAATATATTTAATTTTAACGGTTTGAGAATATGAAAAATATCTACTTAATATTAAGCAGAAAAAATGCGAGTTAAATATATATATAATGCGATAAGGATAAACCTATTTAGAAATATATAATGTTGAGATACTATATTCGACTGGATATTTATAATTTAAAACTATTGCTAAATATTAATATATCAATATTTATTTCAAAGCTTCTTTTTAGAGTACAGGGATTGTGGATGTTCGATTTATAAAAAAACCTTTTGTACCGACTCTGTAATCGGTTATAAATATTCGATTTATAAATATTATCACACGATTACCAACCGCAATGCACATGATTACCATAAGACTTATACGCTTATAGGCTATTATTATACGTACTGTTAGCTTACTGAATATACGTATTATAGACTCGAGCTCTACCCTGAATTATATATATATATGTATCCAGCACTTAGTCTAATTTCCGTGTATATTATCTCAGACTCCTACTGTATTAGACTACTTCTCTCATATATATTGTTCCTTTACGCTTCGACCTTGCACATCTGAGAGTGCCTCGTATATCATACTGCCCAAATATTTGTCCTGTGTTGGAACTTTCTTCGACCTCTTCTTTCTTCATCCTTCACATTTTCTCTATACATCCTACTCCCGTCTTTTTTACTTTTGCTAGAATTGACTCTCAGTCTTAATCTTTCGATCTCTTCTCTGCTGACCTGGTATAGAAATTATCTCATTCGGATGGGGTCTGTCTCAACCTTTGTGAAAATTCAATTCTTTAAAAACCCAACTCTTATAAAAACAAATCTCAATTTCTAAGACACCTTCTAAACTTTCAATTATTACTTCCATTCTACGTGATTTCTCTTCTGTCTTCATCTCATTATTGTAATTACATCATTCCTTAATTATAATGTCAGCAAACCTTTAAATCAAAAAAATCTGTCTTGGAATACCTCACGATCACCACGTTTAACTAGGGCGGTCTCAAATAGAATACTGTGAGTTTCTGTAATTATAGATCATGGACTTTTTATTTTAATATCACTTACATCTCCAGATTGTCTCCATAGCTATATAAGGGTTCTGCTCATCCGCCCATTAGATATTAATAGAGCTTACTGACTCTCTCTATATCTGTGAGTGGACTTCTGGTATTTCTACGCTCAGCTTTCGACTAGGGTCGCTAATCAAAGTGACCAAAAGGGTTATAAATAACTATTAATTCTGTACTTCCATTCTTTCTATGAACTACTATGTCCTATCTTAGGCGGCCGTGATGCTAATGTTGTCCTTTTAATGCTCTTATTTCTATAGGTAACTAATCGAATACGTGAAGGTGTTTTAGATCGGAAACTTTCTTAATCATCGCGTTATCACCGTTTCTCTCTCTCTTAATATACTACTTTTGCGACGCCCTCGTAACACAAGGGTGCCTGCGTTGCTCATTAAATTTTTTGATGGTCGAATTCATGTGTATCGTGATGTCAATTGCAGCTGTTGCGTCCCTGATGTCGGAGTTTGCTTCTCTCTCAGTCATCATCACCTTCTTTGTAACGACTTGCACTTTATTATATACTCGCTCACACTGCTTTCTGATAATTTCTCCTGTTCGTCAATTTTTTAATTCTCTCTTCGACTTTAAAGTTCGGATTGCGTTGTGCTCTATGCACTTGTGTTTATAACTATTTAGTAAAGATAGTCGAAGTTGTAAAGGATTATGCGTAGTCAGAACACAGCCAGCACCCCGCGCTTACGGAATCATAGTTCTCTGCTGCCCGTGAGTGGTAGTGATTAAGCTGGTAAAGATAATATATATATATACTAGTATATATATATATATATTATATAGTCTAACACCATTATAAATAATGGAGATATGTATAGTCAAAGATTGAGACTAATTCATACTTAGTGATTTAAGTGATTAAAAATTATTTATTTTATATACCTTTTAATAAAATAAATATGTTTTAAATATAATATAAATCATTTAAATAATATTTTATTATAAATAAAAAAGAAAATATTTAATAAAATGAATAATAATAATAAAAAATAATTAATAATATATTATACTTTGTGCAGTTTATATAATAAGAAATAATAAGATAGTACTATGAAAATGATATTTATATAATTTATATATGTTAAGTATTTAATGAATTTACGAATATAAAAGGTTCATTATAATACTATAATTTAATGGACCCTAATCATGAGTATATTATATTATATAATATATATATATATATATATATATATATATATATTATGTATATATTATATATAATATATATATATTATATATATTATATATTTATATATATTATATATTAATATATATTATATAATATATATATATATATATAAATATATAATCATATATTTATATATAATATTAAATAATTATCTAATATATATATCTATATAATAATATTTTACTTTTCTATGTTCTACGAAAAATAACTATTATGTAAGTAATATTTAATTTATTATATAATAATATTATATATTATAATCATAATATATATAATAAATATCATTAAATCAAACAATAAACTACTAATATCTATATATTATATATATATATTGATATATATACAAATCCTACATATTATTATTATATTTTATATATTTTATCTTATTCTTAATAATATGTATGTATGTATAATTATATATATATATAATATATTTATAATACTATATATATATTCATTAAATATATATATATATAATATCTTAATATAAATAATTATATAATATAATATAAATAGTATATATAATATATATATTAATTTTTAATATATAATATATATATAGTATATTATTATATATTTAATATAAGTATCTTTATATTATCTTAGAAATGAAGTAGGCATAGAAGAATGAGCGAGAGAGAAGTAAGAAGTAGTGATGAGCAGGGGACGAGCGTAGTAAGTTGAGAAGAAGAGGGACTGAGTCAGGTTGGGGCAAGTGCCGCTGAACATAGGATAATAGTGTATTATGCTCATTAAATAAGAAATTTTCTTTATTTAAAATAATAGATTTCACTTTGACTAATTTTCCTCTTTCACATATTTCGTGGGACTCTTCTAACAAAATTATTTGTTGCATATTCAAATCTTTATAATATTCTCGAAAATTACTATCTATATCGATTATTTATACGAGCTTCGTGGCCAGCTGCTGGGGGTCAGTAGAACTTGGTCCCGAGAATTTACTATTAATTAGTCAGTATATCATGCAACAAATTGATGATACGGTGCAATTATAGAGGGCACTTTCAATTATTGTGATGGATCGTAAGAACTCGTCGAGTGTGCATTGGTTGCAGATTTATATGAAAGCCTGAGGCGAAGGGTGAGAATTCGGTGCGCACTTTGAATATTAATGATGTCATTTAAGTGTAGTGGGCATTATGCATTCGTTTGTAAACAACTATGAGGAATGTGTGATTTCTATTGATATTATTGACTAATATTGACGTTGTGAGTGACAGTTAAGGCGCAGATAAATGTCGTAATATAGGGAGGTTTATAAAAGTAGGTTAAGTGTGGGAGTCATAAGATGTGAGCTAGTTGGAGTAGTGAAGTAATGATAGATATATGACACATAATAGGATATTAGATAACTGGTGATGTAGTTGAAGCGGTAGTTATTAGTTGTTTGACATATAGTCTGGTGTGTGGTAGTATGTTAGAGACTAAATGGTTACAATGTAGTAGCTGACGAAATATATATTAACTAATAAGGGAGTTAGATGAAGTAAGGATAGGGTTTCAGTAAGATGAGGGACGTATATGAGGGATGTTGTTAAGGTGGTGAGAGAATTGGAAAGCATGAGAAGTGGGTAGATATGTAAGAGATGTAGGTGTTGGGGTATATAATTAAGAATATATAATTAAAGTAGTTTGAGATAGATATAATGATGGTTTGTCATGTGAAAGGGTATTAGATGATAAGTTGGGTTATGGTTAAGTAGCCGTATGTTATGTGATGAGTGTACTGGGATATTATAGAACCGCCTGGAATGAACGATTGGAGATATAATGTGAGTTGCTTATTGTTAAGATTATGGAGTAAAGAATTGGTTATGGTAGAGGGAGATAGAGATAAAGGTCATAATTAAGATATGTGATGATGGCGTGTTATGATGGGGGTGTATTATATGTTTATTTAATTGTTGGACCGTACACCGTGAGCTAAAAGGATTATCCATATTTAGACTGAGAATTAGCATAGTGTATGGTCGTTCTCGTCGTGTAGATCTGATAGTGATTTATTCTGATATAGGAGAGTATGGACCTAAGGAGGGTATAGGGGATGGGGTCGGATAAGGGCTGGCTTCTTTTATGGATCGGAGTATCGATCAATGAGGGGTTGTAGTGGTACTGTTTGTGTCTGTTTTAGTGCATGACTTCGACCTAGATCACTAAGTCTTTGGATAAGAAAGAGTGTTTAATTATAGATGTTAGTTAGATATTAAAATAAGTATACTATTAGATATATATAATTATATATTATATATAGTATAATAGTAATATAATATTATATATATAATATAAATTTACATAGTAATATTATATATGGGTATTATGAACGAATATATTATAGGTTAGTATCAGTATATATAGGTATAAACATATATTAGTATTTAATATAGTAAATGACGCTGATATATATTATATATATTATATATATTATTACTGGTTGATATTATACTATATATAGTATATACTATTATAGTTATTAATAGTATATTATCAATTGAACAGCAAAATACTACTCTATTATATATATATAGTATATAGTTTATATAGTATATATATAGATAGGCGCTAAACTTAAACTTTATATCAAAACGCGTGTGTGCGTTCCATCTTGTTAATAATTATACAGCTGGGCCATATTATGCTGCTTGGCTCCGTACAGCTAATTTCACATCAATTATATGTTCTTTATGTTTTATGCTGAGTTGGCGTTCGTTGCATAGTCTGTAATAATAATTCGTTTTGGATTGTTTATGATCTCATATTGTTACTGCGAAAATATTGTTTCATACTCAATTGATAAACTGTGATACTTACTGAGTTTTAAGTGGTGACTATTTTAAGTGTTAAATATGCCTGTATTATAAAAAAGGTAATTATATTTTCGTATGATAATTGTGTAATGTAAAGGAGTGAAAGCCTATTTTTATGGTAATTCATTAGATTCATTGTCGTTCTAAAATGTTACATGTGTTATCCCTAACCCAATCCTATCAAACTAACAATACTTAGATAATTGTATTTGGTAGATCTAATTGATTATCAATTAAAATAAATTGATTTATTAATTAAGAAAAAATTAACTTAAAGTATACATACGCTAAAAAGCGAGTGATGGCGGATTATCTAATATCATCATACCTCATGAGTGCGTGGCAATATTCGAGGGGTGTTTTCACTTCCTCTCTTTACTTTTCTATGAAAAAATTTTTTCTCACAGGGAATATATATATATATGCCTATATATTATATTTATTATCTATATATATATATATTATATAAACATATTATCTTATATTAATATAATATATATTTATATATATCTTTATATACTTATTATAAATATGTTAAAATAATTTGTTTAACTATATCTTTCTATTATTTTAATATAATATATTATATATATCTATTTATTAATATTATCTATAATAATATAAATATGTATATCAAGTATAATGACACATACCCCTATATAACTTTTGAGGCGTGTTTTGATATCAGAAATTAATATAAATATTATATCTATACTAATATATATATAATATATTTATATTATACTCTTTTATATATATGTATAATAAATATATTATATATCTATATATATAATTATATATTATATTTTTAACTATATATATCTACTATTTTAATTCATACTATATTATATATATCTCTATATATACATATACTCTATCTTTATATATATATATATTAATATATTATATATTATATTATATTATAATATAATATTATTAATATATTAATAATCTTATTATAATATATATAATCTATATATATTAATTAATATTATAATTATATCTATATATATATATATATATTTATATTAGTTCATGAATACGTTTAATCTCTT
>JABUQX010089840.1:22500-30000 GCA_015478945.1 Trachelipus rathkii
GTTGAATTCTTATTAGAATATATCCAAATTGACGATAAGGTGGCAGTTAAAAAACTTGAAGTTGGCAATTGATTTTGTGCTGTGGAAGTGCAAGTCAGTGAACTTGTACGGACTATCCATTTCAGAGTCAACCATTATAACATGTTAACCATTTTTGACTCCATTATTCTTGAAAGTTACTCGATCGATCTTGAAAAGTACGATCCGTACTTTTCAAAATTTAGACTCCGATTCACCTTTTCAAAATTACCGATCCCCGACTCCGACTCCGATCAACCTTCCTACTCCGACTACGACTCCGACTCGGACTCGACTCAGATCGATCAAACCTGATGTGAAGCGAATGCATCTAGGCGCTGGTATTGTGACACTCTAAAACCATTTTTTCTTCATTATTTTTCACCATCTAGGTATTTACCAGTAGAAAGTTCACTAATTTTATGGAGATAGAAAGTTGTAGATTACTCGATAGAGTAGGAAGGCACAAATAAGTGTTTATAACCAATGACAATATTGCCGAATAACAACTACACCATCTGGCCTGCCATTTCTTAAAAGGTTAAGATTTATATATGTACGTCAGTAGCACCAAAGCAAAAGGCTATAGCTTAGAGTTCTTAGCGTACGCATTTAACAAGCTTAATAAGTTATTGTGATACGGGTGGTAAACATGCAGTTATTATAATATAAAAACGACAATGTTGGTTAGGTAGAATTAACTATATCGATGCCCATGCATATAATTTTTTATTCTTAACAAGGACACCATAACAAAAGTCCTGCGGGAAAGAATATCAAAAAATTTACCAAATTCAACCAAAGTATTTCTTACATCAAGATTTTACGTCTTCCAAATTTTTTTATTGTATCCCCTGGTCTCCTTGCGTGGTATCCTATAAAGAATTTATTGATCTCAGTATACATAGATTGTAAATATTTTTATTGAATGATATTATGTTGGGCATGGATGGGAAAAGTGTCTTCTAAAAAATTTAAGGAGTAATATTTAGTTTCTACATATCTTTCCTAAGCGGATGTGTCTGTTTTTTGACCTAGTTACATCTCTCAGATACTAGGATTACTCTTTAATAGAGCGAAATGGTGTGAGGCAATATTAATTATGGACCTATAAACCATGGGTATATAGGTAGCTACTTATAACTTTCTTAGTTTTGTACAGTATTGGGATTTTTATAGTACTTGCATAAGTAATAGTTTTAGTTTGCATAATAATGATTACTATTTGTTCAAACAGTAAAATAAGGCTTATTTTTTCTTTGTTTAAATCATGATCATAGTTTGCTAAATAGAAAAAAAGTTAAATTATTATTTGAGGTTACTAATGAGCTTACACTTTCATAATTCTTTTGCAATTATATGTCGACATATTCTTCAATATAGAGTTTAATCAAATCATTTTGATCTTTATATATAATCATTGTTCTTGCTAAGGTCACTTTCGTATATCTGCAAAACTTAGAAACTTGACCATTTATGCTTTATAATATATTATTAATATATATATATAATATATATATAATATAATATATATATTGTATATATAAGGGGATTATATATTATATATATTAGTATTATTATATATATATAGTTTAGTTTATAATAGCTTAGGGATGTCTATATATTGATTGTATCGGGTATGGTATCGGCAGTTCGGCCAAGTTTTCTTGGGTATGGATATCGGTTGGTTATTGGTTATATGGGAGACTTGGCCGATACTTTTATATTTTTGGCGTGAAGATTATGGAGAACTTTTTAGATTCATAAATTGTAAATGAAAGAATGTCTTCAATGAAATTATGTTTTTGTATATTTTTAGCGGTGAAGAAGATCTGAGGCTTGATTTTTGTCTTACCAGGATCAATTGGTTGAATTGGAATTGGGCAACTAGGCATTTCCGATTTTCTTGTTAGTATGATGTTTCCTCAGTGCTTTTGATGTTTGTTCAGGTATGGTTAGGATATTGTGAGGTGTACTAATGTTGTAGTGCGAGTACATTATTTTACTGTATAATACATATTGTATAAATATTTACATAATGACAATTTTATAAATTAAATTCAGTATTTAATAATAGAATATTATACGGTATAGGTAGCATTCCATTCAGATACATTTTGCTGCACTTAACCACTTACTTACATAAATATATATGGTAGTTTTAAACTCACAAACATTTGGGAACTTAATTTTGTTGCACAAATAAAAAATTTCTCTATTTAAGACATCTCTGTGCTTTATCTCCGTTTTTTTATTAATTTAATCTAATATCTTGTTTTACCACCCCCTGTAAAATATATATTTATTATTTATATATAATTATATACTATTATATATATAACTTAAATTTAATTAGATTTATTTCTTTTTATTATATAAATGCACACATTTTCTTTTATTCTGACAGATTTTTCTACTGATTTTAATTTTTTTATAACAATGAGGAAATATTTCCTAGAACAGAAGTATTATATGCTGTCAAGTTCTTTTTTAATGTCAACGTCAGTGTAAAATAGCCCTAATCTATTTTGTTATGTGGTGGAGAACATTTTAATGTGTGTAGCTTGTCACATTAGTTAGAAAGGCTATGATTGTACTTGATGTAAAGTTTGGGAGTAAGGCATGCTGGTGGGCTAATGTTGCCTGCATTAATGTTAGAGGAGTCAGAGAAGCTGTATACAAGAAAACGATAGCGTTGATTTGCTGTACTATTGATTGTGCGTGAAAGACAAATAGTAACGGATTGTTATTCTGTTTGACAATGTGCAGGGGCTCTCTTCAAATCCAAGATTGTATCGTATCAAAGCTCCGAAATGCGTCGTTCTCATTAGATGATCTCTGTACTGATCTCGTGAATTTTGTGATCAAGAGGATTGAACTCGTATGACAGGTTGACGATCTGATTTTTGAAATCAACATTATGACTGTACTATGATTTGGGAGAAAGACAAGCTGGTGAGGACTTTTTAGTCCTGGTGACAAGTTCAGGGGCTCTCTTCAAATCAAACATTGATCAGTTCCAACCTACCCCATGAAATGCGTCAGTTCCTCATCGAGAATGATTCTACTGTTCGATGATTGTACTGTTGATCAGAGGAAGACCCCTCCGTATATCCAAGGTATAAGATATGATTTTGAACCCCATAACATTATGACATGTTACTATGAATATCACACCAGAAGGAGCTTAGGGACTTGTACGAGATTAAGGTTTAAAGAAAAGTACTCAGAATTGTTGGCTTCTAGGTGTCAGGGTGGAATCTTATTAGAGAAGGTGTAACCATTAGTTTTATTTAGAAGCGACAGAGACAGTTTGCAACTATTTTCGCAGAAAGATGGCATTGTATTTTGCTGTGGTGAATGGGCTATTTGGACAGGCATTGGGACATGGGTTTAAATGAGAGGCGCCTGTTTATTGATTTCTCCAAACGTAGTTTCAAGGATGCTATCCATATAGGTAATGTTTTGCTGTTTACTGTGAATTTTACAATCAAAGAACGTAGAAGTTAGAGTTCTATATTTACCTAGTTGAGTAATCAATATTTAATGACACCATTGTGGATGAAGACTCGGAATCAGAAACAGGCTGCGCAGGATACAAAAATTCTGCTGCTTTCTTTGCGATTGGGTCATTATGCGCGCATAAAAAATATACATTCGGAAAAGTGGCTCAGACATTGTTTAATTGGACAAAAAATATGAACCTACTATGCGATCTCGATTTTTTTTTTCTTCATTTGCTTAACTTGGTTTGATGAATAATGATTTGTAAAGTCTTGGAAAATGACGTTTGCATTCTTGCATCTCAGAACAAATTACAAATTTAAGTGAGGCAAGATAAAGAAGGAGTTTTTTTGGCACAAAATTAGCAAGTTTTCGAGATGGAGGTTCGAAGGAAAGTGTAGAAGGACAAAAAGGGCTGGTAGCTTAAATAGTGTGCTCAGTTTTCTTTTGAATTAGAAAGCTGAAATAATGAATATTTTGTACGTCATGTTGATTGCTTTCGTGATTCGTGGCTAATGGTTGCAATGTGTCTTTTAAACTACACTTTATGGACTCTCATCTGGACTTCTTTCCAACCTTGGTTCAATTAGTGATGAGTATGGTGAAGGTTTACCAGGATATTATGTTTGAAAGGGTTTCAGTGCGGCGAATAAATATCTTGTTGATATTGCTGGTCTTTATCAGGGGCACACCAACATTGTAAATACTTGACATACTGTACTTATATGCTGTGTAATTGTATACATATAAGATACTTGTTCAAATTGAATGTAAACGAATTGTTATAATATAATATGAGGGTGTGTTTACCAACAGAACGAATACGTGATGGAGTTTTTGGTATTTCATTAAATGTAACAAGCCTTTTTGTTTTATACAAGAATCACATTTTTTCATGTATAGGGAAATTTAAAATTTTGTTGTGCAGTTTATAAATCTAGTTTTTAGTATAAAAGGTTTAATAAGGATTCTTTAAGATTACTGAAATTAAAAGGAATTGACTCTCCGATGGTGAAACCATTCTGAACGATTTATAGATTAACGAGGAGTTGCTCGCGTGAAAAAAAGATTCACCAGAAAGTCGGCCCTTTAGCACCTGGAACAGCACGATGTGGATGGTAAAATTTTCTCAGCAAATCTTCATTTATAAATAGTAATCCAGATATATTAGACCCTTTGATAAGTTCATGCCGAATTACCTTGACATTATTCACACTTCAAGGAATCGAAAAGGAATCATTGAAAAACTGAAGAGAGGGTCAGTCCATCAAGGGATAAAGATAATTCAAATTTCAATCGTGAATGAGGAGAGGGGCTCTCGAAAATGAGATGATACCTGCGTACAGAAGAGAATCTTAATGTGGTGGATGAAAATAGGGGTCAAGGTTCATTATTATTAGTGCTTACAAGCAAATATTTATCACTCATCACTCGAGAGCGAGCGTATTTTTAGTGTAGGTGGAGGTGGGAATGTAAACAGTCTCTCGCGAGATACTAGTGAAAGCTTATGTTTTTGTGAATCACAATTTGAGAATTTTTGATTTGAAGTTTGAATTGATTTATCTTTATTAAGGTATGTATATTATTATATATGTCATGTTTGATATAGTGTTTTTTATTTTGTATTTTCAGATGATTAATTGACTTCTCTTCTTTCCATTTTTTTTATTCCTTTAAAATTTTAGCTCTTTTAAGAATTTTTGTAAATTGTAATCATGTTAAAATAAGCTAGTAGTAAACTTTGATTAAACTTGTCTAGGATAGATGGAATTGGAATATTTTTGAATAAACAAAAATAATAGTTTAATTATATTATAATTTGGAATTTATTTTCGAAGATATTTTAGATTTTAAAATATAATAAAATTTGGTGCACAACAATATGAAAAAATAAATGACTAAGTATTGTTGTACAGGGAATGCAAAGTAGAGTTGCCTAGTATTATTATTGAAGTTATCTTTTATGTGTATTTTTATTATATTATTAAGTATCGGTACTCGTATAGGTTATCGGTATCGGTATGGTGACCTAAAAAATAGAGTTTCGGTATAGGTATCGGTATGACTCCTTTCTGTATCGGTACACTCTAATATATTATAATATATTTTATATATATATAATTTTATTCTAATATATATATCTAATACATATATATAAGTATATTATAAAATCAATCACTATATATATTGTATAATATATGTATGATAATGAATGGTATACATATGTATGCTAAATATATATAGATATATAATGTATATATATAATAGTTATATTATATTTATACTCTATATTATATATATTATATATATATATTAATATATATATCATATATATATATTTATATTATTTATTACATATATTATATTATAGTATTATATTATAATATTATATAATATCTATATATATTATATATATATATATCATATTATAATTATTATAACATATATAGTTATCTATACTAATCTATAATGAGGAACAAAGCCACTTAAACAGAAATTTCACTGCTAAATATTGTTTCTCATGTCAATATAGATAAAATGAGCTATGTTATTTTAGTTTGTTTGATTATTATTATTATATTTTCAATTTTGATTAAGATTCTTAGCATTTCTTGCATGATCTGATTTTAGATATTAATAATTGAGGTGTGAATATAGGTCAATAGTACTATAATATAATTTACATTTATATTATATAATATATATATATATATATATATAATATATATATATCTATAATATATATTATATATTGGCTATTTTATAAGCTAGGTTGAAGCTCCAACGAAAAACGAAGTATTATGTTCGTTATTTTAATTATTTTATGGTAAATAATTAATTTGGGTAAACTATAATAAGCTAATAGTAACCCTAATTAACCTACTAACTTTAACTAATCTACATAAAATTACCTAAATTAAACTAACTATATTAGACGGAGTACAAATTATAAATGTCCTATATATATAATATATTATATATATATATTATTATATATTAATATATATATATTATATTATTATTAATATATTTCTAATATATATATACTATATATATATATATTATATATATTATATATATATATATATTACTTGTTTTATTAGTTTACATGAACTTACATCTAATATCATCTAACTCATTGAATGATTAGTTCTTAGAAATCATCTGCAGGTTCTTCATTTTTCCTTTGAAGGTTGATTTTATAATGCGAAGAGCAGAAAAAGCAGTTCACGCTAACTTGCGTTGGAGGTAGAGCAGTAACAACAATTTCAGCTCTGTAATGTTGGATACATTTCGATGGCCCCTTCTATTTTAAGCTTCGAAGTTATTCAATTTTTTCAACTTCTTTCAGTGCAGAAGAAATTTTGCTTAGAGTTATAGAATATTGTGTACAAGGATGAGGAAGGGTCTTTATCTTTTTCTTAATCCAGTCGAAGGTTTCGACTGAGCTTTCAATATCTAGAGCTTTTCCATGATATCTTCTGAGCTTTCTAAGAATGACTTGAGAAGGTAGTATGTTCAGATGTATCATTACATATGTACATGTTCTTTTCTTCTTGACTTCTTGCAACCCTTACAAATGAGCAAGTTGCAAAGTGCAGATTAGATTTTGCTGTTGATCCCTTCAGTTAAGATAACATAAAACGCAACTTGTTGAATATCATTGTCAATAAGAGAAATTTCTCTTCGTACCATGGAGTCTTTTATTTCTGCAGAATCTTAAATATAGATAGTTTAAGGTTGAAGGTTAAATTTATTAGAATACAATCTAAACTGAAACATAAAGTGCAGGTTAAAAAACTTAGAGGCTTGCAATTGCATTTTGTGCTGTGGAAGTCGCAAGTCAGTGAATTTGTATAAAGTGGTTGAAGTCACCCACATAGTCACAATCACAACTTCGTCAGTTCAAAATTTTCTGACTCCAAATCTGCTATCTTTAAAGTTACTGACTCCAATTCCGACCTCTTGAAAATTAAC
>JABUQX010089840.1:40000-46257 GCA_015478945.1 Trachelipus rathkii
TCCACACCAACTATAATTAATAACCTATAAAATAATATATTTCAATGTCTAATTACTGATGTATTTGGATTTCAGAATGGCTGAGATTAGGGTGGTTGGCTTTGATATTACTTAATTGTAGGACTGCTGCTTTATTAATAAAGTTGCTTGAAGATTGGTCACTCTAATCATATAGCTGACAAATTCCTTACTTAAATTTCTTCTTTTGAATTCTTAGCTTTTGTGTAGAGTTTTTCTTGGTGTTCTAAATTTTCTTCTGGCTTCTTTATTCATATATTAGATGATTGAAGAATTTAGTCAATTGCTATTAATTCCACCTTACTAGTTTCTTCTTTGTGAAATTAATAAGCTCTTGAAATAGATGGTACTAAGTGCTTCTTCAAATGGCTTAATGTTGATTGAATTTCAATGCTGTACTTTGCTTTTATTTTCTCAATTTGCTTTGGCAAAGTTGACAGTTTGTTGCTTCAATAGCTTGTTTGAGTTTCTGCAATAGATTATATTTGCTTGCAGTATCTTCTAATTACTTGGTTTTTCTTAATATTGGGCTTTCTTTAGCCTTTATTCTATTTGCAAGCCCTTAATGTTGCCCCACCTTCTATTCTGATTTCCTCAGCAATTTTCTCTGTGTTGCAATCAATTTTTGCTTTTCTACATTTCTAATATTATGGTAATTTTTTGTAACCATAGTTGATGTTCACATAGTATGAATAGTAATGAATTTTCTTTAATTTTCCTTTTTTATTTTTTATTATTATTATTATTTTTTTTCTTATATTTTAATGCAAAATATAACAATATATATATATATATTATATATATATATATATGATAATAGACTATATATATTTATCTATATATATATATATACTAGATATATACCATGAAAGAGGTGTAAAGGAATAGGTGAGCACCAGATACTTATGTGAGGTATGTTGGGCGCATACGAAATCAAGTAAAGTCTGCAACGTATCAACAACAGTACATCTCCATTAATCTAAACCCAAAATCCCCTTAACCAAGAGATCAATCCTATCATGTAGTCTAGGTAAGTTGATTGAAATCCTGACTTACGTCGCGTGAATTCTGAAAAGTGTGAGAATGCGTGAGTCTTCGCTATATCAATATAAAGAGATCCCTTTGTGGAGCTAAAGAGACTAAGTCTTCGAGTGCGCTAGTGTCTTGGTTGAGTATAACATCAAAATTTAAACCTAATGATGCATACCAATAAGAACTTAGCATTCTTAAGGCGTCGATCGCCACATGATATTTAGTACGAGATGTAATGCTAATATCTATGTTAATAAATGAACGTGGCTATGGAGTCTTAATATAAAGATACTAGAATCTAAATAGACTAATTGTTCAGTTACAGGGTAAACTAAATTTCTAGGAAGGAGTCCGTCATTCTGTCTTAGGTGTTGAGAAGAATTGAAACAATGAGATGATATGTATGTGTCGTTTCCATTACAGATAGTTGTATTTCCGGTATGTGAAAAAAGTTTGTTAATAAATGAGCGAGAATAAATAAGAAAATAAAGTTTTAGAATGCGTGTATGTCAATATGGAAAGATAATAGGATTGAAAGAGGAGTTGGCTATAAGTGGATGTATAGTGTGTGATGCGTGTTTTGGGATTACCCGATATTCCACTGGGAACGTGGTGGATCTCGAAGAAAAAAGTGGCCAATTGATTGTCGGAGCAAAAGAATGTCTAAGAGGAAGTAGCAAATGTGCGTTTGGCAGGGATGTTAGGGCCGCTGAGAAAATAGAGTTAGCACATAATAGCCCTGAGAATAAACGAGATTGTCATGAAGGGTTTTGTTGAGGGTGTAAATCTCGCTTGTAGCGTGACACACTCTAAGGCCTATATGGTTTATGAACCCCACATTGGCGACGATGCCACTCCCGTTATTTAGAACCGCGTTCCGCCCGTCTCGAAAAGCAGTCTCCAATAACCTCAATAGGGTGAGGAATTCTCTCGTGGTCTAGGCGCATGTATATATAAGCACCACTAAAGAGCTAGTGAGTTATACAAAAGGGGGAGCCGATTTAGATTAGGCCAAACCTAAAGCACTACCCCTTTGGTAAGGCGTGCGGCATTTCTTTCGTCCACTCCCAGGAGAGAGCCGACATCTCGGAGTGTCATATTCTCTACTACTTTTCTGTTTTCCGATACATGTACGCACCTTACCCCCAGTCTTGGGGAAAAAAAGGTGGTTGTATATGCATTTATATATATATATAATTATATATATATATATATATATATATATATATATATAATTATATATATATATATATATATATTATATATATATTAATATATATATATATATATATATATATATATATATATATTAATATAATATATATATAAAACATACTTGTAATCGTAATTGGAAATTTATTTAGAATATATTTATAAAAAATATCAGATACGTTATGGCAAACCTATTATAAGAAGGAAAAGAAAAATATTGGCGTAAGTGTAAATAATGAACGACCACCAAGTACTTGGTAAGCAAGAGTAACAAGCCACATTTTGGCTGAACCCAGTACCTAAGTACAAAAAGCTTGCAAACTACAAGCTCACAAAGTGACAAAAATTAGACAGTGGTTTTAGAAACTGCAAGTACAAAAGTACAAGTACAAGTACTCAAAAAAAATGTACTTAAGTACAATCACAAGAAGATACAACGTACTCTGCTACTGAATCTCCAACACAGCTGATCACATAGTATCTTCAATTAGTAACCACTCACATGAGCATTCTTACGAATCCATTATATGTAATTTTAGACATATTATCTATTCTAATTATACATAAGGTCACCAATCAGTTCTACTATAGTATTAATAACATTATTGAGACTTATAATGAAATTAAAACTAGTAGATCACATTAGCATAAATAATTCTCAGGTAAATATATATATGTGACTATTACTCTCAACTAAAACTTATAAACCTTGCTTACACTGTATTACTATAAAATACATCACATCGTAGGTATAAACACACCTATAAGTAAAAATATAATTTTATACAAAACTTATCTATACCTATTTCTCCACCAAATCTCAGATGTTTAATTATTCACACCCTGTATAGTTAAATATTTATAACATAACTGATACCCTTAACTTACGTAATATAAAATCAAGTTTCATATTAAACTCAAAGATAGTATATATACACTAAAGTGATCCAAACATCACATTCCATCCCTCAGGTAAGATAATACTAAGCGAGTAATGCCTGAAAAAGAAGGGTGAATCTTGAGAGGGGGTAATCACGATAAAGTGAGTGTGATAAGCACCTGGGTATTCACTCAATAGGAGGTTGTGATCACGAATAGTCACTGATAGTGACGGCTAGTTATTACTTCGTATAGTATATGATTGATCAATATATTTATTATATATATACTTATAAATATAGCTATACTTATGTATATATCATTTACTAGTAGTAATATATATAATATATGATATATAATATATATAGTGAGTGTAATATACTAGTATACTATCTCTCTCCGGCAATAACAGCTACTTCGCTTAACGGCGGGTTTCGCCAATACGGCGCTCTTCAACCTACTCATTGCTGCTTCGGAAGGAAACTGGCGAGCGCACAAACGAAACAGACTTTTATCCAAACTGAGTTGCAGCGAACTGCCGATGCAGTTGCTTGGTTCTCACCCGTTCTTTGGAACCGCGTCTTCGTGGTTCCGCATCTATCTCCAATTTCCAAACTTCTATACTGATAATTAAATTTATTGTTAAAAAAACTGACCTCTACATCTAGTGAAAAGGAAAAAAGTCGCAAACGGCTTATTTTAAATGCAGAAACTAGAAATAATAAAGTTAAGTGAAAAAGGCACAGAACTCTACACCAACACATCACTATCACCTTCTGCAAAGCGAAGGCGGTTGTTTGTAGATTCGATGATGATATTCGCCAACAGTCCATTTGTAAGGTTGGACGAAAGGAAGTCTTCATCCTCAAAATAAAATATTGTGTGACTTAAAATTTGTTATATGTGTCTATTTTTTTTTTCACAATTGTAAATCTATGTACTAAAGTAAAGACCTGTAAACATTTTAGTTTATTATTTAATTGTTGGTGAATGTTCCCTTTTAGACCATTTGTGATATAATATGGTGTGTTATTGTCACACTTAAAATATATATGTTAGCGGCCATATAAAGTGCGGTATGTTTTTGCTTGCAGACACTCGCGGAGTGCAAACAAAGCAAATAACGCTATATTCTAGCTCTAACCGAGATCTTTTTTCACTTAGCGGCGATAACTGAGTGCACGGCTCCCAATTACGCCGTTCTTGCGCAGGGCTACTAAGAAATTTATCTTGATTATTTATATATATAGTAGTATAGTATATATTATATATATATATTATATATGCAAGGAGTCAAAGATATAGTTTTTATAGTATATATTATATTATATATATATAGATATTAATTATCATATATATTATATATATATTATTATATACTATAGTATAGTTATAAATATATATACCTGTATAACCGAGGAATGTTGTATAGTGATAAATATCCAGTTATGTTATATGTAAATGATTTGTTGCCTATAATTTGTATTATAGGAGTAATGCAGAGAGGTAAATATATTAGAAGAAATATTGTTTTAAGAGTCTATTGAAAATAATTTAATTGCAACAAATTCTGAATTAATTAATCTTGTAACGTAAATTTACATTTCATTATAACATTGTGAATTAGATGAAGTGAAAACTGACTTTTCCACCGCGTTGAGTTCCAAAAATATAGAATACACACTCATCATATTCTAACAGTATTATATTAGTAATGATTTTATATATCTATATATATGTCATAAAATACGTATTATATAATTCAATAGTTCTAAATAAATGTAATTAGTTATATTAATACTAATAGAGACGTGTTAACACTTGTATGTAATATATATATAATTATGTACTAAAATTCTATAATAAGTGAGTCGGAATGAATGCTTATATTTATATATATATAGGTATCATTGATAGTGAGACTGATATCTATACTCATTTTATTAATAGGGAATAAATAATTTTTTAGAGTATTATGAAATATTATATACTTCATTACACTTATATTAATACCTAGTTATAATATATATTAAAGGAGTATATATATACTCTAGACCCTCAAAAATGAGGCTCTATGTGTACTACTTAAACTACGTAATTCTACCTCTCCAAGACATACAAGGTATATATACCCGAAGATGGGTACTTTACGTTGGTCATACTCGTTCATGGTATAATGATATATATATAGTTTATAGACTCATATACTATAAGTTTTATAAAGGTACTATTAATCACTCATAAAAAGTATTTATATTAGATACCCTTTCAATAAATCTGTATCACTCTGTATAATAGAATGTACCCTAGCTATGTGAGTATTGCTTTTATAAATCCTCAGTTTTGAATAGCAATATTTTCATGATGATTATGATATATAGAGCCAGTGAGTATATCTATATATATATATAATAGTATATATAATATAATATATATATATATATATATATAAACAGCTTAAAGAAGATGACCAAAACAAACGTGTAAACGAGTAAATAATATACTTAACAATTATCAAATATCTTATTTAAGCCTCATGCCGAACGTACTTTGCGTGTGAGGGGTGTGACAAATCTTCTACCTAGGTTTACACATGCAGCACATCCCTCACTGAGGTTTACTCTCGGAAGGTTTAATTATATATAGTATAAATATATATATTTGTTATTGTTTTATAATACCTCATTGATTATAATGAAAATATGTTATTTATTCGTAAAGTTAGGTATAGTTATGAGTTTAATATTACTATTACTCAAATGTGAAAATAAACTACTTGATTATGTTTAGAAGATAAATAAGAGTTTTTTATAAGTATATTACACTGTGTTAATCTAACTAATGATAATATATGTGATTAAGAAAACCTTTAACCTGAATTATAGATTTTTGTTGTATATATATTATATAGTAATATAGTTATAGGTTGCTCATATAAAATTTTGCTTAAATGTCACTATTAGTTTATTCATTAGTCACATATCTATATGTATATACTCAAAAACGAGTTGTCCAACTTTGATGTAAAGATTAGTGTATAAATTTCATATATATAGTTCGAAGGTATGTATGGTATTAATCTTTGATAGATTTGATCACTTTGTGAAGGTGAATTT
>JABUQX010089841.1:0-5000 GCA_015478945.1 Trachelipus rathkii
AAAAAACGGAATAAGAGAGATTTCCAAATTATAGGAAGGTTGGCTTGAGAAACATCAATTTTTCTGCTGAAGAATAGCATTTGCTCAAATACTTCTCGAAACTGGAACATAATTTGGATTAACAGGCCAAGTCATTTCCTTGCAAGTTTACTCAAGCGTGGGTAAACATCTTGCTTAACTTTCCACCTTAATGATTGGATCATCATATTGTAATCTAATTCGTTTTTCTTGGTGATCAGTCTTTCAATTCATTTGCACTACATATTTTGGTAATGCGTGTTGTTTCTTCATCACTACTGGACGGTAGAAATTCTTCCGTGAATCGTTATGATTTACTTGTAGAAAGGGTTGATAAAAATATTAGTTTTTTTTTCTTTTTAATTGGTGGAAAATATAATAGACTGTTGGATTGATAGTTTTTTTAACTGCAAAACAGTAATGGATTAACTTGTTCTAATATTGTTACAAAACTTGCCTTTATGGGGGTCTAAGTAAGTTGCAATAGCATGAAAGTCATTAATTTCCACAGAACCAAAGCGTTTTCCTAGCTCTAGTTTAATATACTCTTTCATCTCTTTTTAAAAACCACGTCACATTCATTTGAGATGGTTCAATAATGCTCTTTAGCGTTGCGCTCGGTTGGTCTGCCATCCGGGCAGAAGCTGTAGAAGCGCTGATTTTTTTAAAATAGGTTTTTCATATGGTTTTCCCATAGCTAATGCAGTGTGATATGGGGAAATTTTCCACAAATAGAGAATTTCCTTTGGAATTCCGAAATGACGTACAAGCAAGAGGTTCTTTGAGCAATACTTTTTTAAATCACATGAAGTGTACTATTCCAGTGAGTTGGAATGTCTTTGATAACATTAAGATATAGAATATCAAGCCGTTTTTGAATTGCCTTTAATTCATTTTCAATATCATTTTTCTTTTTGTTCAGATTCAGTCTAAGTATTTATTATTAAAGATTCTTTTTATCCAAATCCTCGAAAAAAATAAACATCCGCGCAGCACGCGCAGGTCTCAGCGCGGATGCGGATGGCGGATGCGGATTGCGGATCTTTTAATATGTGCGGATGCTCCGCGGATGCGGATGCGGATGTTACCTGCGTCACTATAACCGACCCACCTCCAAACGGTGGCTTCTGCAGCACATTACATTGCGGGAACCTCTCCGTCGGTCGTCGGAATAGCTCAGCACGCCTGTCCTGAGGCGTACAGAGGACATCTATTGAATTCTTCCGTAAATGAGACACCTTTGCCCAATCGATCCGACCGTCCAATTGGATGTGTTCTCGGCAACATGCCAAGTAACGCCCTTCAATGTGCTGTGGTGTGCGGTGGACCTTTTGGCAGGGCCTTAGGGGGCTGGTAATTATGTTCGTCAAGGCGTCGACGTACTGTATTGTCACTCACCCTGGTGCCGTATACCTCCGTCAGCTGTATCTGCAGATGTCTTGCCGTTGTGTGGTGCTACTCCTTAATAAACGCAGACTGTAAAAAGCGGTCTTCCATCGGATGTCGTGGCCCTGGGCCTACCTTGTTCTCGCCGGCGATCATGTGTTCAAGAGTTTTCTGGTACCGTTTGACACCCGTACAATCGTTGTGTGCCGCTACAACCGGAACCGTTCTGACTCAAAGAGCCCATAGCGCGTTGTCCTGGCCGGCGTGGAGTATGGCTATCTGGCACGCACTGGTCTCCTGAACAGTTGAAAAGGGGAATAATCGCACTAATCCCTCCTATGTTTTATCGGAAGTCCTTCGTAGTGAATGTTCCCTCGCTTCGATTATACCACCGACAATAGGCAATACCTCCACTTCTCCCAGGTCTAGTACGTGGTTATGTTTTCCTAAATTTATGCGTGGTGACCGGCAACCATATACTGCATACGAATCGTCTGCGGGGGTGGGTTACATTACGTTCCACTGATGCCGTAATTTCTGTGTTGGTTGTGGGGTTTCACTGCGGGTTAGGGGCCTTCCCGGTTCCTGTGAGTGACGTTTATTCCAGTGGTGCGTTAATTTGACGAAATAGTATATATATATATATATATATATATATATATATATATAGTATATATATATATAATATTTATATATATATATAATATTATATATATATATATATAATAAATAAATATCTATATAGTAATATATATATATATAATTTTATTTATATATAATATATATTATATATTTATTATATCATATATATATATATTATATATATGATATATATATATATATAATGTATATATATATATATATATATATATAATAATTAATATATATAATATATATATTATATTATAATATATAATATATAATATATATATGTATAGTATGATATATAAAGTTAGTATATAGTAATATATATAATATAAATTATATATAGTATATTAATTATATAGATATATATATATTACAATCTGCGTTACAGGATGAACGGAACGTGTGGACGCCAACTCGTGTTTGCACCCCACAAAAGTCTGCTTTCGCAGCCTCCACCCATTCATCTTTGGAAAAAGATTATCCAGTATATTTATAGTTACTTGAAGATGTTAATAATTTGGCAAATTTATGCTTCAAAAATAAAGCTTCTGAGCTCTTTCAAGAGAGTGTTGCTTCTCATTTCTTCGTAAATGAGATCTCACAAGCTGAAAAGACCGCTTGACTATGCTACACTGTTGGAAGGGCAGTGCTAAGGTATTCCCCTGGCGGTTCCTGCAATGATTGTGGAAAACCTTTACAATCTATTACGCCATCAAACCAATGGAATCTTTATCGGATCCCAAGAGTTTTCGGTTGATGGATAATTTTCGAATAAATTGACAGAGTGGGTCCTTTGATACCTTCTGAACAAGAACTCTTGCATCGCTGCTTAGAAAACCAAAACACATTCATTGGATTCTGATTCAATGATTTCCGCTATACAGATGTTAAAAGCGTGTCTGTTTCTCATAAATCTTTACTATTTTAATTGGCTGTGAAATTTCTTACCTTTTAGCAGCATTTCATCACATAGGCTACTAAATAAATTTAACATCTCTGTTAAAACACGTGGTTCGAATAAATTTGATTTTGTATCTAGGATATAGAAAAGTTGTTATTGGAGATATAGAAAAGTTGTTATTGGAGATGCGCAATCGTTTTGTAGATTTTGAAATCTATGTATCTTATGCTCCAGCATAAATGTTTTGTCACCTTGTGAACAGTCCCTTAACTTTTTAATGAGCAGTATTTTGCACAGCTTTTATTGTTGCAACTAGTGGAATTCAGTCTGACAAACAAGACATTTTCTGAGCTAATAGTCTTAGTTACCTCTTCAAACGGTAATACAATTACCTAAAATATCGGGTATTAATCATAACCTGTCAGCCTTTCAACTCTGTGTTTGCTCGAAGCCATAAAGGAACGACAGCTTCATTTATTTCTCCCACCTCTCAGGCAATGTATAAACTACTCTTCCAACGAGTCTGAACTTCGTGCGTTAAAGAAAGTCTGGGGGACATTTAGTCTCATAATTCATAAATAAATACTATCCGCTATCCGCAAGAATGCGAATGCGGATAGAGAAAAATGATGTGGACATCCGCATATGCGAATGCGGATATCCGCTACACCCTCTATAAATATATATATATATATATAAATATCATATATTATAATATATATATATATATATATATATATAATAAATATATATATATATATATAATATATATATATTATAATATATAATTATATGTTCTTTGTACAAATTTTAAAATAATTTTTCCCTTTGAACTGCCTGAGCATATGAAATATAAAAATTTATTCAAAAACAATTGTTTCTTAAAAATAAAACATCTTCAATAAATATCCTCCTATAACGTACATATCCTCAGATAACGATTTATTATTTTAAACAGAGAAATAAGTTTCTCAACATTAATTTGACTAGGAGTTAAAGCTGCATTGTGAAAGCCTCATTTTGCAAAATTCTAGGATTGCTAGGGATTGCCTCTTTACCTGTTAACTTTGATTTCCATTTGATTTTCATTATTTCATCTAATACCTTACAGAATTCTTCTTTGTATTTTTTAGATGATTTTTAGGTTGAAATGGTCTTAAAGGTGAATGTCCCCTTTTTTCAATATTTTTCTGCAAGCTTCCGCTGTTTGCCCATTCTTTTGTCAAATTTGGACTTCTTTATCTTCATCGGGCAAGATGCCACAAAGGATAATTCCTGAAACTGCTGAAATATCTAACTCCCACCCAGATTTCTGTTTGACAGTGTTATTCAAATTAAGTCCTAGTTGAAAAAGGGCATTGCTAGCTTCTAATATCAGATCTTCAGTTCTAGTTCTGAGGAAGATTCTGAACTGTGGATCAACAAAGATGGCCGACAAAAATATTTGTTTTCAATAACATTCTTTCCCTCTTTACTGGAATTTTTTATGCCATTTGCTAAGAATCCCTTCTCTAGAAGAAAAATTTTTTCGTGCAATAAGTCTCACTGATTGATATTTTTTGTTGTATAAAGTAATGGGTGTTTTAATAATTCTTTGAGGGTTTCGATTTGTTCCCACTGACTCTCAGAGAGAGAAAGTTCAGGAGTACCGGCAGCCATTATACTAACATAGTCTTTTATTTGCAGAAAACTTTCGAGCATAAAACATGTACATCCCCATCTTGTCTATTGATCTAAGATTGTCACTTTCCAGCTTGAGCCTTTAAAAGTTCCATTAATTTTTGGGTACATGCTGAATTTGCCATTTGTCTCGTTTTGCTCATAAGATTTGCTGTATAAGTATTGCTGAGACAATCACACTGCTAACTTAAAGTATGAACTCCACACCTTATGTGTGCAATGGTAACGTCATCGGAACATTGTGCTGTCTTAGTTTTATCAAGATCATTCTGAAAACAACTATTACTTCGTTTTGACATTCAATAAAATCAGTATCACATTTACCAGCTTCATGTTCCTCATCCTCATTGCCCTTACTTAATTTTTC
>JABUQX010089841.1:10000-13479 GCA_015478945.1 Trachelipus rathkii
GGGGGGGTGGGGGTGGGGGGGTGTTGGGGGGGGGGGGGGGGGGGGGGGGGGGGCGGGGGGGGGGGGGGGGGGGTGGGGGTGAATTCCTGGAGGGGGGTTGGGGGGGGAGTGGGGGGGTGGGGGGAGAGGAGGGGGGAGGGGGAGGGGGCGAGGAGGGGGGAGAGGGAAGGGGGGGGGGGGGGGGGGGGGGTGGGGGGGGGGGGGGGGGGGGGGGGGGGGGGGGGGGGGGGGGGGGGGGGGGGGGGGGGGGGGGGGGGGGGGGGGGGGGGGGGGGGGGGGGGTGGGGGGGGGGGGGGGGGGGGGTGGATAGCTGTGGTGAAGCGTTTGGAAACGTGGGTTAGGTTACGTTTTGATGAGTAATGTGTAGGTTTGCAGGAATTTTGCTAATGTCCTACGTTTATTCATAGTTTTTATAAATGATTTATTTGATAGCATGACACTCTTGATAAGTTAGCATCAATTAAAAGGTCAAGAACATGCTAGTGTTTGATAGTTTGGCACTTTTTTAAGGAATTTTTGTTCGATAATACTGCTTAGCTTCTGAGAAACGATTGAAAAAGTAGGAATAGACGGTTTTGTCTGTAACTGAAAGGGTAGGTTGATATACCTATTCATAAGTTCCAAATGTAATGTCCTATTGCTTGTTTTGAATATGTCAGTTATCTGTTGTAGATGTTAGCACTCTTGAAATGTTAGATATTTTGTAATGTTTCATGTTATGCGTTAGACGGAGAAAGTTACATGTTAAGTTACTTGTTTCATTATAATGTATTTATGTTAACAGTTAAAATTGATTAGGTAACTGTAACGTTGAAGACATTGGAAACTTTCTAGATATTGTTAAATTACGTTATTAGGATAAGTCTTGGTATTTTATTTAGATATATTAATTAACTCATCTGGTCATGATAGCATTTTCATTTTTTTTTTCTAATGTAATGAAAATTTGGGCAAAGCTATACCTATTATTGGCAACATTTCGCTTTGTTTTAAGTAGAAATGAAATATTTGTATCTGTGATAGTTTTTTAGGCTATTTTAATTTCTGTAAAGTTTTGTTAAATATTACTCTGCAATGTGAAGTTAGCACTGTTTTTTTTAGAGAAATGTCGGACAAGTGGAAATAGTTTAAGTTTTTTAGGTGATATTAGCTACTAATATAATAGCGTTTTTTCTTAATGTTAGAATTTATTTTGTACATAAGGTAGGTTAGATTACTAAACAACCTAAAATAATTGAAGCAAAAAAGAACTTATTTTTATGTACATGTTGTGTCCATTGATATTAATATGATTACATAAGGATCAGTTAAAAGAATGATGTACTCGAAATATTATTATTAATGTCTTAGAAAACATTAATAAAAAAGTTTTCTTTGAAAAAAGAAAAATAAAAGTATATTGAAAAGGATAAACGCTACATCTTTAATGCTGCATTAAAAATAACTTATTTAAGTTCCGTATCAATAGTTTATCAAGCGAGCTAATAAAAAATAATGTAAATTGATTGAATAAAAAGGAATATAGTTATTAATATAACATCGTATTGTGTTCTGCAAACATCTCACTTACTACTACTGACTATACTTACTACTACTGATCTATACTACTACACTACCTACTCCTACTACTACTACTACTACACTAGTCTCTCTAATCTCTTTCTGGCTTCTGCTCAGTGAAGCCGTCGATTCCGTTGAATACTGTGAAAATGCTCACCTCTATAATATAGTTACTGAAAAATGAATAATTTACTCAGAAACACAATAGAAATTGGATCTTTAAAGCAACGACATTTACCCTGTCATGAGAGAAATAGGAAGATATAACTAATAATATCGCAACGGTAATTTATAAACTAAATTAAAATTATTTCGTTTCACATCAACAAAGTAGAACTCTATAATCAACTTTCCAGTGGAGACAGAGAAGGTATGTTATCTCTTATATGAATATATACTGGAAATAGTGATTAAAAATGATAAGGAAGGGATGAGCTTTTATTTAATAAGTAGATATACTGCAAAAACTTAAAAAATATAATGTTCAGATAAATCAAAAATTTAACAATGCTAAATATAAAGAGCGATGATGTGAATAAATCAATAAATGCTTATCCTCTCGCAAAGTGTAGAGAAGAAACTCGAAAATAGGAAGGTCTAACGGCAGAACTTACAACAACGCCCTTTAATGTCTTCCGAAATAACTACCATCAGAATGACTCCCCTCGTTAAAGACCGCTATCAAAACATCGCGGAACTGTAAACTCTACGGACATTGCAAACATATTTAAATGAACATGTATCCGTCCGTACAGACAATTGAAATTACGGTTAAAAGTACTTGGAAGAAGTTTTACTTAAATTACTGAAGTAATTTAACACACATGACTAAGATTTATCTTTAAATGTGAAAGTTATTCACAACGTATATGAAAGATACATTGAGATAAACTTAGACAGAACTACAATTATCCTTCATTACAACACCTCTCAATTTGATAAATCTGTTTAAAAAATCTCTAACCAAAGCACTATTATGATCGTTTTTGAATTCGATGTAAATTACCATATATCAGGTGGATTTGTGTTTCCATGGTTTTCCTCCACTTGGACCAACGTTTGCTGACTCTACATTGTAGCAAGTGAAATTAGTATTAAGCAAAAATATAGTCCTTTTCACTCCCTCGACTATATATACTGATATATTGATTGATATCTTCCGTGTCTTCGAACGGAGAAAGATGTTAAGTCTTATAATGAATTGCAAAAATTCAAACTTTACTAAGATTAGAATGTTTATTCTTCTGAATCTGGTGGAAAAAAAGCTTCCAATTTCCTTAGACGTATTTAACATCACCATTGATCCAAGTGGAGCCTCTCACTCTAACAATTATTTTACGTTCAAACCTACTGACCAAAGGCATATATAGTATACTAATTTCAGTTCACACTTACCCCTTACTTACAAAATCGCACTAATTAAAACTTTACTGCATAGAGCGTACCGCATTTGCTCTGACTGGAAACTTTTTGACGCAGAGCTCTCAAGAATTAAACAGAATCTTGCTAATAATAACTTTCCCCAATATCTGCTAGATAAAATCATTAAAACTTTTATAAATAAGAAATTCTCGAAGAACAAAAGGCAGAAGATAATATAAGATGCTGACTTTCTTTTTTCAGATTGCAAACGATAGATAGATTAAATTCGTGAAAAATATCCGGTTAAGTGAAAATAATTCAGTAGCAAAATCAAGTCTAAATCCTAACGTCAAAAGAAATAAAACTTATATGTTACCTATAGAGCCACTTGATAACTTTCTCTCAAATGTTTCTGCAAGAATGTGGACTAAGGAAATAGTTACATCATGTGGTTAATACCAATTCACTGTAATAAAGAATGGCTGTAAATGTCCTCCTACATCGGGTATGCTACTTCATTCTCTCAATCTTCGTGCTTCTCTACATACAATATCGCT
>JABUQX010089842.1:0-20000 GCA_015478945.1 Trachelipus rathkii
AGGTATTAAAACGGCAGGCCGAGTGAATGACCCCATTCCTCACACTGGAGTCGCCTTAACAAGAGGTGCCTTACCTCAGATATGTGAATTGAAAACCCAAATAGTAGGGGTGATTTTTGGGTCCGAAAAACCACCCAACCGAGAAAAACCCACCCATCGGAAACCCCACCAAACGAAAAAACCACCGTGACCACTACCTGACCTTTTTTTTGACCGTGACCTTTTTCGAGCTCGAATATTTTACCTGACCTTGACCTTTTTGGCCTGACCTTTTTTGGCCTTTAACCTTTTTTGGCCAACCTTTGCTTCCATGGGTCATTTGGCCCACGGTATTTTTTTTTGCGCCCCTATTTTGGCAGCCCTGTATTCCAGGGTGCAAATTTGGCAACCCTAATTTTAGCACCCTTATCGAAGAAAGGGTCGCGCAAACGGTCGCGAACACCGTTGTAACGTATACCCCCTATTTTACGCCCCTAAATTTTCGACCGTGGGCCATTTTGCCCACAGTAATTTTGATTTCTTTTAGGATCTTAGGCCCTTTATGTCGTTAACTTGTTTGGACCAGATATCGACCAGCCTTGTCTTCATGGGTCCAACTTTTGGCCCACGAGTAATTAACTTCCCAACCCTTTGGTCTCCATGGGTCATTTTTGCCCACGGTAATTTTGGCCCATGGTATTCCATGGTCAATTTTTGCCCATAATTTTCACCAACCCTTTGCTTCAGTCATTTGCCCACGGAATTTCAAACCAACCCTTTGTATTCCATGGCATTGCCACGTATTTTTGATCTCCTTAGGCTTAGCCGTTTTTTTGGGTTCTATATTAACTTGCTGACCATATATTTCGACCTTACTACCTACACATGGTCATTTTTTTGCCCACGTAATTTTGTCCTTAGGCTTAGCCTATTTTTGACGCTACTGATGACCATAATTTCGTCCTTATCCTTGCATATACTGGGATCAATTTTACCCACTACTTGATGGCTTTGATGTTCCCAATCACCGTAAGAACTTAGTGTTCTATGAATATTCTATGAGTATTAGATGATGCCAGGTGAGTGCCAAGTAGTGCCAAGTGAGTGCCAATGAGTCCAATGAGTGCCAATGAGTGCCCAAAGTGATGCCACATAGTGCCAAGTGAGTGCCACATAGTGCCAACTGAGTGCACTTTTGTTCAAGCCCTTTTCAGCCTCCCTATCCCGAATAGCCCGTACATATCGGATTACCCTAGGTAATAAGGTATGAGGATTCGAAAGGTGTATATTATAAGTTGCTAGATACTTCCTACTATGATTATATTTTCTAACACTATACACACATTACTATGACACTTACTAAACACTATGACACTTATAAGCACTTCACTCTCCATAACACTTACATTAACCATAGACACTACATTAAACCATATACCACTTACATCACAGCCAAAACACAGAACACTTACACTTTACACTTCACACCACCGATATTTTTGATGCCTCAACTTTATCCACCAACTTTATGCCTCAAACATAATGCCTCAACTTTATGCCTTCAACTTTATGCCCAGCATTAATGCCTCAGCATTGATGCCTCATTTATGCCTCATCTTTCGACTTCTTTTGATAATCATACTTTGATTACCGTCTATAATTGATGATCACTGATGACTCACTTTTTGTCTACTCTAGACATATCTACCCAACAGGCTCAGCGTAGCCCTTCGCGCAAAGACAGCCAATTCCCGCACCCCAGGTGCACCCGCCGCGTCCCGCCCCGCGTGCGCCGCAGGCCACAATATTTCCGCTACCCGCCGCCGACCCGCAAGGCGCAATATTTCCGCGTAACCGCCGGCAGCGGGCGTCCGCAGACGCCAAATCCCCGCAGTGACAAAATATAATAATATGAGCATTCATTTTATTTCATACTTAAAACATTTCAGAATTTCTTTTCAAAATACTATGAGTCATTCATTTACTACAATTGTACGAAATTATTAAAAACATATACTTTAATACCTTAAAACAGAAAGCAGTAAAACAATAAGGGTATTACCTAACACTAGGGATTAGATATGCCTTGTTTACTGCATTACTGCTTAACTCTTTGCTTTAGCTTCAACTCATGTTTTATGCTTTAACTTTCTGCTACTGCCTTAACTTTCTGCATTACTGCCTTAAACTGTCTGCTGTTACGCTTTAACTCTTGCTTTACCTGCTTAAACCTTTCTGCTTTACTGCTTTAACTTCTGCTTTACTGCTTTACATTGTCTTGCAGTAACTTTCTGCCTTTACTGTTTGCTGATTTCTTTAACTTTCTGCTTTACGCTTTAACTTTACAACATTACATACCTTAAAGCAGTAAAGCATAAAACCATAGAGGTGTTACCTAACACCTCAGGGATTAGTATGCTTTTGTTTACTGCTTAACGCTTTAACTTCTGCTTTACGCTTTAACTTTCTGCTACTTTTTACTCATATATTTTTAACATTAGTCTTTAATTTTTAATTTTTGTTTTATACTTTTTATATTATCTATTTTATTATTTTATACTTTTATATTTTTAATGAATTGTAAAATAAAAACACACAACTTTCCGTTATATAAACATTTTATTTTAATAAAATTACGAAATTTTTATTACAAAACATATACTTTACAACCCTAAAGCAGTAAAACATTAAATCAATAGAGGTGTTGCATTAGAACAAAAAGGTTTGTTAAGGTTTTATTACCTGCTTTACTGCTTAATTAAACTCAATTATTCAATCTACTTACATATGGTGTGGAGAATTACGTTCGAAGTTCGGCTACACTGTCTTGTAGCTGGCCACACGGATGTGGTAAAACCTTTCTATTATTAAATTTAAAGGAAATGTTTCAAATTTCCTGCTAAAAATAATATGTTTATAATGTTTATAGGAAAATTTAAAGAATAAAATGTGATTCAATTTCATGAAAGCACCATATTAGATCGCTGGACAATATACAAGGCCAAAATATATTTTAATTAAACTTTAATGAAAATTGAATTTGAAATAGCAGAACCGTCACATTTATTTTCACCATTCTAAAATACCTTGTTTTTTCATAACAACGCAGAATACTTTTTCATCAAGCAGATCTGCGAAGGTTCTTTAAACACGCAGTATTACTTTGTTTGGAACGAGACAGAGACATGAGTCAAGTTAATGTATTGGCAACAAATATTTCCTCTTCAAAGGAAAGATTACAAAAGTATATAAAGAGTTACTTCATTCCCACGGTTTATTGAACTTCACCCAAAAACACGCACAAGTCTGCTCCGAAACCAACATTTCTGCCCTATGAATAGAACTGTTATACATACCTGAAATACATGGTGCTCTAGTTGCAATATTTACCTCTTATAAAAAAATTTAAAAGTTGAAACCATCTGAAAAACGTTAACTAATTAGTGAGATGAGAAATTCATCCAGTGGGTATCTGAAGTCTGTTTAAATCTTATAAGAAGAAATTCTTAAAACAGCCCTCAGAAGTAAACTACGTCGTGTATAAAACATCATTAAAAACACTCTCCCTCAACATTAAAAAATTGAAAAATAAAAGAAGTTACTACAGAGAGGGGGAGGAGTATTCCTACCATACTCTCCTCCGTATAGCTCCCCTGATAACTAATTGGTTGTCCCCATAATGAAGAGGGTTACTTCAATAATGAGTATTGAAGGAAAATGAAGTATAATATACAGCATCTGACAGAATTCAGTTCCTCAGATTCCTCAATCACAACCTCAATATGGACAGATATTGCACACTGCGCAAAACCACAATCACAGTGTCATCATTACAACCCCATACACGCAGATATTACAGCCCAATGCTTTGACATTACAACCTCTTTCACAACAACCTCTTTCACATCAGCAGAAACAGTTGCACCAACAGAATCCATATTTGTTAACGACTCATTATCTTTCCAGCCAGCCTCTACCTCCAGTTATAGATCCTAAAGTTGAACACGTAACCAAAATATGAGAAAGAAGTGTACAGGGATATTAAATCAGACATTAACATCCATGAGAACGCATCTTAACCAGGAGCCATACAAAATGAGTCTTAAAGACTGCACCATACATCCATCCTAACGTATCCGGTACGATAATGTAGATACAAATGAGAAAACTGAAGGAAAATAAGATAAATTTAAAATATCCTAAGAGAGAGCTACCCTAAAAAACAATAACTCTTCTAAAATACTTTATAAGATTAAAAACCAATTAACCTGAATAAGAGGACAGATCGTAAGCTTGATGATGAATATTTAAGCTTCAAATATGTGGATTTGATACTGATTCTCACTATGCGAGAAAGGCCGAAAAAGGATGAATGATATACAAACAGAAACTTCAGACTAATTAATTCCCAGACTTTAACTTAATACAAGCCGATTACAGACTTAGTCAATATCCATGACACTAGCCTGATTCAGTCAATCAGGCACTTCATTACGCATCAGAAAAATTAAAGTTTACCAGACGAAGAAAAACACCTATATATAGGTCTATGGATTAATACGTATTATGTATTATCATATATATATTTACTTGTTGTGTTAATAAATTTATTATAAATCTTTTCTCTTTCTATTCCCTTGTTTTCTTGTCAATTTTTGGACAAAATATAATATATATATATATATATTAAATATAATGATATAATAATATATATTAATAATAATATCATATATATATACATAAATAATATATATATATAATATATATAATAACGCAAGAAATTTAATACAGGAAATTAATAAAAGTATTGAATAAGTATTACTTCAAATCTGGACGGCCAAATAGTTTTGGGGTTTCACTAGGTTTGCTTTAAGGTATCCTAATATTGAGAAAAAGAGTTAAAAGCAATTTGGAGGCGAAGAGGATTACTCACATTAACTTAAGAAAAAAAATTTCCACAACGGAAAACCATATCTCCGCAGCTCGAAAGCATATGGCAGTTAGATTTAGGCATGATTAATACAGCTCCTTATAATGAAGGTTACAGTAACACTTTTACAATCTATTGCGTAGGTACAAACGGTTGAAACCAATAAAATATAAAGAATCAGAAAAAGTTCAAGCAAGCAGTACTTGAAATTATAGAAGACGAGCGGAGAACACCTAAATCATTATTGACATTCAGGAATGAATTCAAGGCGAAGTTCAGGAGATGCTCGGAGTATGGTATAACTATTACAATACATTTTCCGATAAAACAAAGCGCAAATAGTTAAAGGTCCACACGTACTAGTTAAGAACGCATGCATAAAGAATTTACTTAAATGAAATTCTAAAGTATATTGATATACTGGACGATCGGGCTTATTCTATAACAGATCTACCATAGAACTATAAAGTCAACTCCTGATAAAAATCAGAAAATCAATGAGATGAATATGAGAAAAAGAAAACAAAAATAAAGATAATCAGAAATAAAGGTAAACGATTATGTAAGAGTGTCTCGAACAGAAGAAAGGTTAGAAAAGATATGAATCGATGGACTACGAAGTTTAAGTCCCAATATCCAGCCATCAGGGTCGTGAGTTTAATATTATCTGAAGATTAAATGTGAAAAAATAAAAGGCGATTTATAAGCAGGAAATCACAAAAGTAAGGTTAATCATGGAACCAGGATATAAATTGAAAAAATATTAGCTACGAAGAGTAAAGAAAAAAATAAGCATACTGTGAAATGCGGACTATCCTCCAAGTTTAACTACTTATATTAAAAGCAAGTAAAGAATCATAATCAGTGCATTATAATCATCGGAGATGTAAGAATCAACTTTTAATATAACTCTCCTTCTTCAGCCTCCTTATTTACATCCTGATAATAAACTTAGATTTTACAACTGTGTTAATGAATCCTATACCACTTGAAAGAGAGCATACGAAAGTAGAAATAATAATAAATACGGACATAGAAAATTGACCTCACAATCATCTGGATGTTGGTGTACAGAGTGTAGAATGTGTTGAAACTATATTAAGTGGAGAATACTCGTTTTCTGAAAAGAACTTACAATTGCCAAAAAAGATGAATACTGACAACATTGCTACAAAAGATACTTCATTGACGAATTTTCTGCACGGTCTTATTTTTAACATCTGCTGCTATTTTTAGTCATTTAACAGCGTTCCTTGATTTTGCGCAGGCGCAATACTGTCCAATGAGTGTAATGAGATCTAAACTGAATTCTGTACAGATCTGTATTTATACTTACAGTTTCTCTACTCATTATAGAAGTACAGCAATGTACAGAATTCAGTTCCTTCAGATCTTCATCACGAACCTCAATATGGACATTATGCCGCCACACTCGCAAAATCAAAGAGAACGTTTAAATGACTAAATAGCAGCACCGATTTAAAATAAACCGTCGCAGAAACAATTCTCAATGAAGTATCTCTTTGTTAGCACAATGTTGCGATTCATCTTTTTGCAATAGTAGTTCTTTCCAAAAACGATACCTCCACTGAAATTTTCCAAATTCTACACCTTCGTACACCCCCATCCAGATAATAGTTGTGAGGCAAATTTTTCTATGTCCGTATTTAATATCATTTCCCATAATCCTACTTCGTGTGCCTCTCTTTCAAGTTGTATAGATCATTAGCACAGTTGTAAAATCGAGGTTATTATCAGATAGGGGCTGAAGAAGGCAGGAGTTATATAATTTCACACTTCGTCCATATTTATGATGACAACTGATTAATGATTCTTTTCACTTGCTTTTTTATAAGTATTAAACTTAGCAGAATCCCGCCAATCACATTGAACTGCTTATTTTTTCCTTACCTATTTTATAACATTTTTCAATTTATATCGGTAGAAGGTTGAACGAATGAAGATTCGCCGGAATGAATAACACTTTATCGGATTAAATAATTAATTGGATAATAAACTTAAAAAAATCACGACTTAATGGTCGGATATTGTGGACTTGCAAACTATTTCATCTATCTATCCTTTTCTTTCATTTCTCTTTCATCTTTCAATTTTTATTTTCTATTCCCTTTTTTTGTTTCGTTTCTCCCCATCCTCTAGTTTTTTACATCTCTAAAGGAGTTGCTTTTAGTTCTATGTAAATTTATCAAGAATAAGCCAATCGTCCAGATATCAATATATAAAAGTGCATTTTTACGTTAAAAATCACGTGAAAAAGAATTAGATATTACGTAAGAATTCGTAAGAAATAATTCGATATTACTTGTAACTAATAATTATATGTATACCATCCCCAGAGGCATTCTCTGAAACTTCTCGCCCCTGAATTCCATTCCTGAATTCTGTCGCTTATAAATATTTAGGTTTCTCCCTCGTATCCTAAATTCAATACCCATCGCCACTGTAGCCTGATCTTTATCTTATGGTTTCACCACAAGTATCTGAGTATACTTCAATTGTAAAAAGAAGTATATATTTAAAACCTTCATTATAGAGCTGTTATTAGATTTCTTTTATATTAGCGACTGCAGATATGGTTTCCGTGTAGAAATCAGGTTATATGTAGATAAATGCTCTTCCCCTATATCTTTTTCAATATTGCAAACTTAGTGAACCCCCAAAATACTATTGGCTCGGTCCTCAGATTATTTGTGATATACTTTATCAACACCTCCCTTTCGCCTTCCCATGTTGACTACTGACGACTACTAAGCGAGTATTATATTTATAATAAATAAAAAATAGATAGATATGATATATATATTAGGGTTATAACTATATAATATATAATATAATATAATAATATTAATAACTATATTTTGTCACAAAAATGTGATTAGGACAAGGGAAAAAGAAAAGAGAAAAAAGATTTAAAAACATTATTTTATACACAAACATACAACAAATATAATATGACTTAATACATAATTACGATTTAATCCAACTAAACCTATTATAAGGTGTTTTTCTTAGTTGGATAACACGTTAAATATCTGATGCGAGAGAAGGCTGATTGACTTTGAATCAGCTAGTGCATGGGATATGTATCTAAGTCCTAACCCGCTTGTATATTCACAGGTTGCTGGGGAATTTAATAGTCTGAATTTCTTGTTTATATCATTCCCCATCCTTTACAGGCCCTTCTTCCATTACGTGAGAGTCAGCTATCAAAATCCACGACATCTCGTTAGGAAATGACACTCATATTAAATTCTATTGGTAAAGCATGTCCTTTAAATTTTGTATAAACCTACTCCTGCTTAACGCCTTTCCAATAGGTTCGATCTGATTACCAGTATGTTATATTTATCTTTCACTTCAAGTTTTTATGTTTATGGTTTACTATTTATTGATCGGTTTCCTTGATACGTAGGGATGAATGTAGGTGCAAGTCTTAGAGCTATCAATTTTTGTATGGCATCCTGATATAAGATTGCGTCTCATGGATTTAATGTCGATTTCAATATCCTGTACACTTCCTCATATTTCGTATCTGTTCAAACTTTGATTATAGAGCTAGAGGTAGAAGAGCTGCTCGACAAGATACATGAGTCTTCACAAATATAAAGGGATTCTGTTGTGCAGACTGTTGGTGAACTGTTGCTTGCTGCCTGTGAAAAGAGGTTGTCATGTCAATGCATTGGAATCTGCGTGTATGGGGTTTGATGATGAAACTGTTTTAATTGTGATTTTGCGCAGGCGGCAATAACCTGTCCATATTGAGGTTGTGAATGTTGAATCTGAGGCTGAATTCTGTACAGATGCTGTATTTTTATACTTCATTTCTCATACTTCATTATATGGAAGACAGCACACCTTCTCATTATGGACAACCACAGTATCAGGGGAGCTATAACGGAGAAGAGTAATGTAGGAAACTCCTCCCCCTCTCTGTTTAGTAACTCTCTTCTTATTTTCAAAATTTTTAATGTTTGAGGAGAGTTTTTAATGAGTTTCTTAACACGTAGCTTACCTTTGAGGCACTTAAAGGAACATCCTTATAGATAAACAGATTCACATACACCACTGGCTGATTTCTATCCTCCCTATAGTTTTACGTTTTATCAGGATGGTTTCAACTTTTTTTTAAATTTTTTTTAAGAGGTAAATACTTGGCAATAGACACTCATTATCAGGAGTATACGTTCATCCATAGGCAAGAATTGTTGGTACCGAACAGCACTCTGTGCGTCTGTTTTTGGGTGAAGTTCACAAATCAAATAACCTGGGGAATGAAGTAAACCCTCTTATATTATAACTTTAAGAACTTTTCTTCTGAAGATGAAACATGACTTGCCAATACATTTAACTTGACCATGTCTCTTCTCTGTCCCCAAACACAGTAAATACTGCGTTGTTTAAAAGAAACACTCTCGCGATTGCTTGCTTTGATGAAAAATATTCTTGCGTTATGAAAAACACAAGAGATTAGATGGTGAGAATAAACTGTGAACGCTCCTGCTATTTCCAAATTCAATGTGTTAAATCATCTAACAATAATTTTTGCCTTGTATCAGTGTCCAGCGCATCTAAATATCGATATGCCTCATGTAAATTGACATCTTATATTCTAAATTTTTCCTGATAAACATTATAACACCATAATTTTTTTACAGGGGCATTCAAAATCTCCATTCCTTAAAATTATTTAATAATAGAATGTAAAAGCATCTTGCTTGCAAATGCCTAGTTGCACTATTGAAAAATATACCGCAATATATTGCATTCAACATGTAAGAAGATGAGTTTAATTAAGCAGTAAAGCGTAAATCAAAACTCTACTAACCTTTGTTGCTAGAGCAACACCTGCTATTGATTTACGTTTTACTGTTTTAGGTGTAGAAGTATATGTTTTTAATAAAATTTCGTACAATTATTAAAATTAAAAATGTTATATAACAGAAAAATACAAATGTTTCTAATTTTACATTACAAATTAAAAAATAAAAAAGTATTAAACAAAAATAAAAAAAAATAATAAATAATAATAAGAAAAAAAAATAATTACTAAAAGAGATATTAAAGTACTAAACATGAGACAAATCAGAGTAGTGCAATAAGTTAAAGCCAGTAAAGCAGGAAAGCTAAAGGTGTTTCAACTTAGCGTTTAGGTACTTAATCCCCATAGGTTTAGAGTAACACCTCTATTGGTTTACTGCTTTACTTCCTAAGATATGTAATGAGTTAAAAGAGTAAAGCAGAAAGTTAAGCAGTAAAGCAGAAGTTAAAACAGTAAAAGCAGAAAGTTAAACAGTAAAGCAAAGATTAGCAGTAAAGCAGAAAGTTAACAGTAAAGCAGAAAGTAAAGCAGTAAACATGAGTAAAAGCAGTAAAGCAAAAGTTAAAGCAGTAAAAGCAGTAAAACAAAGGCCATACTAATCCCCTAGGTGTTAGTAATAACACCTCTATGTTTTACTGCTTTTACGTTTGTTTTAAAGGTTATGGAATAGTTATATGTTTTAATAAATTTCCGACAATGTAGTTTAAAAAATGAATGATCATAAAGTATATTGCAAAAGGAAATCTTGAAAGTAGTCATGAAATAAACATGAGACTCATATCTATATATATTTTCGTTCACGCGGGAAAATTTTGCGTCTGCGAACGCACGCGGCGGCGATTACGCGGAAAATTGCGGCCTGCGGGCGCTGCGGCGGAACGGCGTGCGGAAATATGGCCGCCTCGGGGCGCACCGCGGCGGCGGACCGCGCGGCGTCGCACCTGCGGAGTGCCGGGATTGGCTGTCTCTTGCGCGAAGGGCTCACGCTGAACCCTGTTGGGTAGCTTATGATCTAGAGGTAGACAAAGATGAGTCATCAAAGATGATCCATCAAAGAAAAGCTGAGGTATCAAAGATGATTCATCAAAGATGAATCATCAAAATGAGGCAACAAAATTGAGGCATCAATGCTTGACGCATTAATGCTGAGGCATCAAAGTTGAGGCATCAAAAGTTGAGCATTAATTGTTGAGCATCAAAGTTGGTGGCATCAAGTGAGCATCAAAATACTCGAGTTGTGTGAGTGTAAGGTAAGTGTCTATGGGTGAGTGTGGGATGTAAGTGTATATGGTAATGTAAGTGTCTATGGTTTAATGTAAGTGTAGTATGAGAGAGTGTAATGCTATATAAGTGTCAGTCAGTGTGTATAAGTGTCATATGAATTGTGTATAAGTGTTAGAAAAATACTAACTCATAGTAGGAAGTATTCTGCAGCGTTGTAAATATACGCCATCTCGAGATCCGTCATACCTATACCTAGGGTAGATACCCATATTAAGGCTATTCGGAGATCAGGGGAGCTAGAAAAAGGCTTTGAAAAACAGTGGCCACCAGTGGCACTATGGTGGCCACTTCACTGGCCTATGTGCGCACTCACTTGGCACTCATGCACTCAATTGGCACTCAGTTGGCACTCACTTGGCAGTCACCTGGCACTCACCGCACTCATCTAATACTCATTAAACACTAATAGAACATCATTAGTACTTCTTACGGGGATGTGATGGTTGGAACCATCAAAGCCATCAAATTACGGTGGGTCAAAATTGACCCATTGTATTATTGGCAAGGATAAGGACGAGAATATTCATGGTTCACATTCAAGGTAAAGACGTTTCAAAAAAATAGGGGCTAAGCCCCCCTTAAAGGAAGCCCAAAATTACCTGGGCCAAAAAGACCCATGGTGTAGGTAAGATAACGTTCGAAATAACATGTCAGCAAAGGAGAAGACAACCAAAAAAGATACGAGGCTCAAGGCCCCTAAAGAAGATTCAAAAATACCGGTGGCCAAAATGACCCAGCGGCGAAGACCAAAGGGTGGTTGAAATACCTGGGCAAAAGAATGACCCTAGGAAGACCAAAGGGGGGGTCGAAAAACCGTGGCAAAAGACCATGAGAACCAAAGGGTACCAAATACCGTCAAAAAAGGACCCATGAAGACCAAAGGTCCTAAAATACCCGCCAAAAAACCCAGAAGACCAAAGCTGCAAATACATGAAACAATAACGACAAAAACAGACCCAAAGAAGATCCAAAACTGGCAAAAAGCCACCGGCGAAAATATACCCGTAAAATAGGTGTAGATACGAACCAACCGCTGCAGACCGACCCTCACCTCGCACCTAGCATCTGGACTCCGACTCTGTCATACTAGAGTTGTCAAAATGCAAAAAGCTCAGAGCCTCAACGCGCCCACTGATTGGCGATCTTAAAATCACAACTTGATATCTCATCTATTTCTGCATCGTTACTAACATGCATAGACACGAGTTTCCACACCAATGAACCACGCATTGCTCCAGCGGCAAAAAATACGCCACAGACAAGTACGAAGCGTACCAGATTGATCCATTGAATCTATTCATCATTTATAACTAACAAACTCATCTATTGATTCAATCATATTTTTTTTAGTAAACGAAATAATGATTAATATGTTTAAATATATATTCTCAAATCAGATAAATTCAGTAAGTATATCAGCATAAAAGTCAAACACACCACACCATATCCTCACCCAACCGCCTCCGATTTGCATCAACCAATTGATCTATTGAAATCGGTATTGATTCATAGTGTCACCTATTATTTTACTAAAATGTATAAATGTGTAATTACAAAAATACCCTTAAAGCAGTAAATCAAGGTGACCTCCCCTCCGCCCAAAAATAAAAAAATAACCCCATCCATGATACAAATATTTGATCTATATAGATCATAATTGAGTAACGCCTCATTTTTCTTACTGAACAGAAATATTGAATTAAAATGTAATTTACAATTAAACCCTAAAACGAGTACAAAAGTCAGTAGTAAAATGGCAGTCACCGAAACCGCCCTCCCCGCACTCCATGTCCTAGGATCCATCCAATGATCTACTTGTCTGATTGATCTGTTTGAGGTTCGGGAAGTCATATGTTTTTACTAAAATTGTATGTTCTTACATAAAACCTAAAGCAGTAAGTCAGTAAATGCAAAAAACACCAGGTAACCAGTACCCCATACCTATCTCTATGATCTAATTAATCGTTATTTTGATCGGTATTGTGTTCATGTTCACCATTTTCTAGTATCCCCATTCTTTTTTGATTAAAAATACCCACCAATAAAAAGATTTATATTTTGTCTCTTATCAAACACTGACAACACAGTGTAAATCAACGAATATATGCAAAGTTTTTTACATTAATGAAAGCTTACATAGCATCACTGAACTAAGAATATAATGTACAACGACCAAACCGTAACACCCAACCCCCACTAAGCCATATGAATCAATAAACAATATGTTAACGAACCATTAACCAAGCTTCACAACACAACCGCTAAAAGTCATCCACAACTAATCACCAAGCAATACTAAAAAACAGTTAATAGGCCTCCGATTCACACTCTTGTCAAAGCATAATCTTCCAACATATCAGTTTTGTTAATTTTACTCCATTAGCATGGTGATATTTAACAAAAATTTATTCAGTTAACCCTTGATCTAATTATCAATACTGAATCAAACCGAATAGTGAATTGCTAACAGACACTGTAACATAAAAGTTCACGAATTTAATATAAAAGCTTACATAAAGGCAAAATTCAAATCTGAGACTCAAGCCACTTATCACTTAATGCACCATACGAACACCACCCCTGACACCACAGCCTCTAACCACGCCACCGCAAATATACACTAAAAAGACCTAAAACAAAATTAAACATAGTTTATCATTAAACGACCCAACAGTAAAGTAATTTAACATAGCATACAATAAAACGTACTTATTCCCACTTTGTCAATCATATCTCTGAAACATAAGCAATGAAAACATAAAATTATAAATGTAGCTCGTGTCGTAAGCCTTATTCAATATCAATAACCATGAACAACATCCTATCCTGTAAGACGAAATGATCATGAGTAAGATATTTTGGTAGGGAATGAACATAGATAAATAATATTAGCGAACATTATCATATAGTGCTGTGTGCATTATATATTTCTAACCTATCATATAAATACCCAAAACGTAATAAATTCTCAAACTATAAAACAAAATTTTATCCAAAAAAATAACATATAATAAATATAAGATCTTTCGATTTAATTACCTATGATATTTTAAAGTGAATTTTAAATAGTTTAACTGCATCCTAAAAGCAATATATAAACATAAGTAAGATTTACAAGTAAATCAAATAATAAAAACCATATTCAAATGCACACCCTACACCTCCCACCCTTCCTAAAAATAGATATATATTAATCAAATAATAAATTTATGATATACCTATATGACTTCAGGTACACACCTATCGAAGATTTATCAATTATAATCGGAAATCAAATAAAAAAAAATAAACATAGCAATAAAAATAATTATAGTTCTTTATATTACTAAACCAAACGGATATATATGACATATCAAGCAACGTAAAACAATTAGATTATTCACATTTAAACCAAATAGCTAAAACTTAATAGCATAATACAATACTTAAGAACTAAGAATATAATATATAAAATACAACGACAAAATTAACATAAACCAATTGAGCCCCGAATAAACTTACTAAACATTAACTTTAATACCGTATATTAAAATAATACAATTATTTAAAGAAAAAAAACTGTAGAAAAACGATGAATCTAACCATGTAGACTAGACATGTAAAATACTATCTTCACTAACAACAATTTAGTTTATCAAGCATATATTACTTTACTATGACATATTCAATGTTTAATTATTTACGTTATAATTAATACATTAGTTATATTATATTATTAACAATAATAAAAAAATTTCATCATAATAAACCCTGTCTAAATTAGTCATCTGACAGCGAATAGATATGCTATCTTTTACAAAGTATGATTTAACTAAATAAAATTATTAATGATAAATTGAAAACAAAAAATAAAATATGCTCCAAACATTCCATCTAACTATCTATCTATCCATCGAACTCAATTGACAATATAACATTAAAATTAGCGATTAATGCCAAACATTAAATAAATGAAAATAACAAAAAATAAGTAATTTTTTAGAAACAAATAAAACTTTCAAAACTGGTTTTAATGATGATCTTGATATAATATCATAATGATCATAGTCGTACAAAAATAGTAATAATTACTGATATGTTGAATGGAGAAGTAAAATTCAATAATAAAATTATAAATAAAAGATAATAATCAAAATCTACCGAGTCATTCTAAAACCATCCCCTCCCAACCCCACTTCTAATTAATGACTAATATTGTAATCTTAATATTGATCTATTTAGATTATCTCAAGTCATAATTTCGGAAGTAAATCATTTTGGAAAAATAATAAAACAATAAAACATAAAAAAAATATGTTTCTTTAATATACTTGATACCTCAAAATATATAGCTAACTTGATAACATTAAAGTATTTAACATCAAATCAAAAGATACTAATACTGTTCATTTATATAACTGATCTTAAATAAAAATATTTAATGCTTTTGAAACGTAGCTAAAATATAAACCTAAAATTATGCTCTTTACGCTACGATAAATCAGCCAAACTAGTGAACATTAACAATTCTAAAATAATATACTTAACAAATCAGTAAATAAAAGTAATAACTAAAACATAATTACATTAACAAACGAGTTATATCTCTATTTCACTACCTTTTTATTTATATTAAATCAAATGATTTTATGTAAAAAATATAACAATATATGAGATTTTTACGCCGATTTAAGCATAGTCAATATTTAACAAAAAAACCTTTATCTATCAGTTAACTTCATAGCTACATATTATTTCAGACGCGAGCCAAGCCTCATATGCTAGAATAAAAGAGTAAACAACCCAAGTTCACATATATCAATAATACACAAGGACATAAACTATTAATAACAGTGTAAAAAGAAACAATGAGTAAACTCCTAAGAAGTATAATACCCTATAATTAAGGCAAAGGGCGATAAAAACTGATAAACACATGACCTCATCACGTGGATTGAATAATCTGCTAACATCAGCGAAAGTAATCACCCACATACTGATATCGAAGGTAACGTAGCTCCAAACAGGGCATAAAAACTACATGATCTGTCCTCTCCTGCCCTACTTCCTCCTGTCCGAGAACAAGTATGCATGACAAACAGCCCACTGAACCAGCGAGCAAAAGTGATTATCTAAGAGCCACAAAAAATCACATAATCTAATAAACCTCTACATTGAAAAATGTTTAATTCATAGAAAAAAAGAAATACCACCCATCTTAGAAAAAACGATAAGAGAATTAAGATTACTACCTTCAATCAAAAACGACCCTATTACATTCTAATATACTCCTCATTTTGAAATTTCCACACTGAAATAAACGTAGTACATGCTAGCGTGGGTTGAAATATTGCACAATATAGTTCAAATAGATCAGAATCATTAACAATAAACGTAACACAATATTAAAAACTCGTTAACCATAAACACTCATCTAGCGAAGCTTAGATGAGGAGATACCGCGGTTACAGAGTAGATTACATAACATTTGGAACTACGTCGGATAAACAGACTAACGATTTTAGAGCTATCAGAATAAGAAGTTCTTTCAAACCAATAAACAATACATACATTAACAACAGACAAACACTCAAAAAAAAACCGTCACCATGACATTTATCAATAAATTTATACATAGTCAAGAGCAAGCTTCATACACAACTCTGAAAAACTTAACAAAAGTGTCAAATCTATCAAAAGAAGATACCAAGCATCATTAGAATTCATAAATGAAATTTTCAAGAAGTGAATTTTTTTCATGTCAAATATAACATCATTTGAACTAGGAATATAAATTAGGAAAACTAAAATAGAAAATACAAATATTCTGTCAAACAATCATTAAACATACCATATATCCTATCGGGATCTATACACAGAATATTATCATTACGAATATAAACGCTATACCTAACATTGACCTATACCTACTTTTTCCAAAATCATTATCGCCAATACCTCTAAGTCGTTGATGTTTTTGCACGGTCTTAGAGTATAATTAATCATATAGGGTTAACTTTCAATAGTTTTAAATCACAAAAAGACTTATCAACGGAATATGCTATTTCGATTCGGCAACATAAGATGCTCCCCAATTTTTAAAATCTTTAACATTAGTGAGAGCAAATTTTCAGCGATGAGTCCCACTACATGGAGAATACAACCTCGGGAGGATGAATCTGGAATTGACCAATTACTGCCGGAAAGGATACCAGCAACGTACGGAAGACGGTGCAAAGACATAGGGCACCTGCCATTTTGGGTTGTGCCCTTATTGTAGACCGCTTTTACCCGAGACTGACACGAACGCAAAAATATAAAAAAACCATTCCATTTGAGCCTGCTACGAGGTTCGAATAAAGACCCGTAACCTCATAAAGAAACGTCCGAATACTGTATTATTAAGATTATTTATTACAAATAGTTTACTAGAACTCGGGCAACCGCACCTGTGCCGTGTGTCAACTCCGATCCGTCTGACTCAAGGACGTCCTTCTCAGAAACATTCCTCTCAACTTTCTCTAGAAACAGGCGACAATGTACACCACTCCACGTCAAAAATATTATCTCTATACAAGACTTCGTCATATAGATGAATTTCGTCCATTTAAATTACTGGGGAAACCCCCTTATCGGGGAGTATTCCCCGATTACACACCTTAATATACTGGAACTGTATAACCATCATTTTCGAAGATCTAACCAGGTTCAAATTTCCTCCTCGTCCGTTTACTCGACATATGGGACCCTAGATGATATATATAATGCACCGGTGCTGGCTCATCCGGATCCGAATCCTACTCTTGGACTCCGGCTCCGGCTACATCCAAAACTTTCTTTGACTCCAAATTTCAAGACATCTACGAACACTATTTAACAATAATTTATAGGGTGAGCCAGGAATTACGTTCCTCTACGGGTAAACGACACGGACAGCTGAGATATATGTATTGCATCGCATGCGTTAAAAAAATCGATCCAACTAACGGGAAATCGATATTTCATTAACTCTAAAAGAATCTAGGATTTCAACTCAAAAAAATCGCTATATCCCTTCGGAAATAATAATAAAATAAGTATAAATATAATGATAAATAATATAATAATAAATAATAATAAATATAAATAATAACTAAATAATTAATTAATAAATAAAATGAAATAATAATAATAAAATAAATAATAATTAAATAATAATAATAATAAATAAATAATAATACATAAATAATTAACTAATATATAATAATAATTAAATAATAGATAATTAAAAGCGTAAAGATAACGTAATATATCAAGGGTTCAAAAAAGTATACTTTCACGATATTAAAGCCTAACGCTATGAGTCTTATTTCACAAACGCATCGACTAAGACTCCACAAGCAGAAAGCCGAATAATCCTATGACCACATGCAAGTCTAGGCATTGCGCCAACAAGACAGACCTTAGTGGTTATAGCCAATAATACAGCATACCAATAACTTCTCGGCTTGTAAGTCAAATATGTACCAAACAAGCAACTATAAACTCGTCCCACTATATGCTTATACCAAAAGTTTTCAATAAACGATACATAATCAAAAAAAATAATAATCTATAATAATATGTGAGGACAAGAAAAAAATCGCGACGATTCCACAACCATAAGGAATATTGATAGAATACCCCTTACATAATATTTTTATTGTTCATTGGTAGTTCTTTCCCAGCGGAGTCTCTCTACACCTCAGATATAAATCTTGTCAATCTTTATATGCCGGAGACTTGGAAATATATAGCACGACATGTCTCTCAATAAATGTAGACCCATCATACTCAGAATGGAGCAGAAGTCTAAAGATTTCATATGAAACGAGCGACTTCTCGAATTTCAAGCTCAAATTCACCAACTATCTTATCTTTGTTTTCATCTCTCATATTAAATGTATGCTGTTTCTTTAAATAAACTATTATCATGACTATTACAGTAACCAAATAAATAAAGAAAGATAATGAGATAGAGATGTATATACTCATAGAATTAGTGATATACATAATAATAATACTCTATAATCTATGTTGTTAAAAGATGTGTCTAATATATTAATATAATAAAATCAATAATAAGAGAGTGAGATCGAGATTCGATCCAGCTATCTGAGCGGACACAAAAAATTGGTGTTTAAAGGAGATTTTCTTTAATATCGAATTACAGTTTATTGCATCGTGAATTAATTATACTAATCTCAATACCCACACGTCACCAAAAACATAGCCAGTAGTAGAGGTCACAAATCCATGGGTGGGCAGATTTGACCCGTATACGGCTCAAATCTGGCAACCATGGCACTTAAATCTATTTATTTTAGCTCTTTTTAGTATTTTAGTGATATCGACTTTTCTTCTTGCCATATTATATATTTTTCCCTGCTGAATCCGATTTTGGGATCTGTATCCTTTTAAACCCCGTCCCTTCTTACTTTCCCTTCTGTTAAATGAGGTTACAGTTATTGTATCCTCTTCAAACTTGCTTCCCTGACTGCTGACGGTTTCACCCACCTTGTCCTGAGTTTTCGAGCCGCTACGCCCAATATGTGGTAAGGCTGAGCCCCAAAGCTTGGAATTGGTCGTACATAGATGAAATTTGGTGGGTGCATAGAGGAGGCTGGATGAAATAGAGTGTTAAGCATAAGTTAAGTACCTGCTCAAATGAATCGGTGTGGTGCGGTTCTGTACCGCGTTAGTAAACATGTACTTAACATCATAATATCGGTGTTAATGTATATGTTTTCAACGACGTATATCTCATTTTTGAGGGCTTCAGAACTCTCAAAGGTACCGGAGGACCCTCCTGGAGGGGTCCCTATTTAAAAAACATCGATTGCGTAGTAGATGAAGATGGATGACGGTATAAGAAGATGGAGTAAGAAGAAGTCTCATATGACGGAGCAGCTGCGTTATTGTATACACCGGTGCCCGAGCCGATGCTGGAGGTAGAGTCAGAAGAAAAGT
>JABUQX010089842.1:25000-27309 GCA_015478945.1 Trachelipus rathkii
ATATCAATTTTTTTAGATATTAAAAAAATTTCGTTTTAACATCTATTTATGGTTCATAAATCAGACATATATATAATATAATATATAATATATATATATATTATAATAATATTTATATATATATATATATAACTATATATATATATATATATAGTATATATGAATATATATATTATTATATATATATATATATATATATATATTGTATATATATTATAATATATAATTTCTCACATTAAGAAACATTGGTAATTATTTTCCTTAAATTTCTCTCAAAACTGAAACTTTCAACACTTTTCTACGTAACAAAAACGATACTTATCATACAGTTTTTGCAACTTTTTTAAGAATTTTAAATTTTGAAAGCGTTATTTTTATTTTTTATTTATCATAAAAATGTCTCCTGATTACAAATGTAATTTATTTTCATGTTGCTGTTCTGGTTTTTTAGTGACATGCAATGTTCTTTCTGAGGCTGATATATATAGTATATATATAATATATATTATAATATATCTCTCTTATATATATAATATGTAATATATATATATATATAATTTATTTATAATATATATATATATTATACTATATATATTAATATATATAATATATATATTATATATATATTATATATATTCTCTCACTATACAGAAAAAAAAAAATTTTTGCGAAATTCCGCAAGGAAAATGAAAAAATATATACCGAGTACTTTCGTATTTCTCAATATATGTGTGGAAAAATACACGAAAGTAACTACCTTACCTTTTTATTATTTTCCTTGATGAATTCTTTTAATATATTATCATAGTATTTATACATATATATAATATTTTATATAATATATATATTATATATATATAAAGTAATATAATATATATATTATATATATATATTATATTATAATTATATTATATGTATATATATATATATACTATTATATAATAGTATATATGTATAGTAAATTACTCCATTAAACTTTGTAAAAAATTTAATTTATTTCGTACTTATGCTAAGATTGCTCAGGCAAATTTTAGCATAAGTGTTAACATAAATATAAATATCTTTGGGGAAGCTTTGATGGTCAGATTAATTTATACAGAAAAGACGGGAAGAAATAAATTCCCTCAAGATACTCTCTCTAGAGATCCATTAAAAACTTAAAAACGCAGCTTCGGCAAGAGAGGTAAATTTCAAGGAAGGGCTGCGACTCCAAATTTCGATCACAAATTTTCGCATAAAACAAGAGTCAGGCAAAGGTGATAAAACGCGTGGAACAGTCCGTGACCACTCGCCCTACGAAGAAAGAGTATCTCAACAAAAGGGACATTTGTTACTTCTTTCCTTTCATAGAACATGCTTTTGATTTATGTTGAATAAAAAACTTCATTTTAAAATATGATCGTTTAATAACACCATCATCTTATATAAGGTGCTTGCTCACAAAAGAAACACCAATCTAGCATGTTTCAACCCTATATAATTGGTGAACCTAGAGTTAGAACACCATAACCTTCAATCGCGGCCTTCTGATAATCAAGAAATAACGAACAAAGAAGAAAAAACTACAATAACACAGAATCCCAATCAGAACCACTCGGAGAAAATGACTCAGCAAACGAACATTATCGATACTGGACTTCATTTTCAATCTTTAACTTTTACAACTTCACAGATATATAGCCAAACTTCTTACTTTATCCGGCATGGATAATCTTTCAGTCATATAGGGCAACAAACCTCATTTATTCAGATCACTAATCGACTTTGATTCCATTTTACGAATTCTACCTAAATGGTTCCTGTGCAGTCAAATATTGTAAAGAAATTTTTCAAATAAAGGAACTAAATTTTCAAGACCTTGCACCTCAACCACAAACCTTAGCGAAAAAAAAATCATTTATTAGTTTGGATTATGGGCAAAATTCATTTTTGATTTCCACTACGAACTCTGATTCCTTTTCGAATTCTTAAATGGTTCTGTGACCTGTCCTGTTTATTATGAAGAAGTTTTTTAAAATAAAGGAATCCTAAATTTCAAACAGCGAACTCGTCTTAATATGTCATAGCAATGTTTCATCTCGTAACTCCAGCTTTTGAAACTATTTACATGCGCATTGATTAAATCATGATACATTAGAAACGCCTTATTCCTGGACCTTTCCTTGGATCAACGGTTCGATCGATTGGCATATTTAACTTGTGAATACTCAATTGTTCAATATCACGATTATGTATAAACATTTTTTGTTATTTTTATCAATTAAATGTTGTATGTTTGTTTATATCTAACGGATATCCAAATATGCTTG
>JABUQX010089843.1:5000-12500 GCA_015478945.1 Trachelipus rathkii
AATAATAATAATAATAATAATATATATATATATATATATATATATATATATATATATAGAGAGAGAGAGAGAGGGTGTTGAGATAGTTTTTCAAAAAAAAAAATTCTTTAGGTCAATTCAAGGAAAAAAAATGTTTTCGTTTCGGTTTTCCATGAACGCAAAAGTTTTCATTCCCATTGGATTCTCGTATTTGTTTTTCATTCGTACGATCAAGGTAATATGTCTGGCCCTGGCCCCTATATATTGTTTTATATGAAATATGAAAATCTCTGTACGGCCGACTAGCCTTAAATTTTAACTCCTTAAGAACAGAGTAGGAGGGGGAAAAGGCAAATTTCATTTCCAAATGAAATAGTGATTAGTACTGGTCGATAGCTAATGTGTTTTACTGTCTTTAAATTTATATTTTTATAAATCAGTTTCTTCTTTTTTTTTTTTTCCACTTTCAAATAAAAATATTGTATGTTAAGTTTTAACTTTTAAAAACCATTTAATTTATTTTTATCAAAAAGACTCAAATAATATTTTGGGTAGGAGCACCACCCTAATCTACCTATGTGTTAAATAAAACCCCCCCTAGACAGTGGGCGTACCTGGAATGATTACACTTGGGTTGTTATTTGTAGGTAGTTTTATATTATATTATATAATATATATATTATATAATTATTATATTATATATATTATATATATATATATATATATATATATATATATAATATATATATTTATATAGTATATATATTATATATGGCGTAGCTAGATGTTTTCACATGGGTAATATTATATTATATTATATACTATATTATATATATATATATATATATATATATATATATATATATATTAGATGTTTTTAAGTTAACTATCCGATATTGCACCAACATCTTATACGTGTGAAAATGGATGTTCGTCTAATAAATACTATTATCTCGGCTATTTTGGTATCTACTCTTATAGTTTTTACATCATTGACATTACATATTTTGTTTTTCTCGAAGCACGTTTCGAGAGTTGCTTGCTTTGTTCTTATATAAAGCGTTTTTAATGCCTCCAACTTTTGATTTTTCTTCTTAATCCTTCTTTTCAAACATTCGTTTGAACTTTTCAATATATTAAATTTTTAAATGGTTTCTGAGGCTTGATATAACTCCCTTTTTTCGGAAAATAATTCATGCTACAAAGTTTGCACTTAGTCTTATCATCGGATATGTCATCGAAATAATCCCAGACCAAACTAGATGTATTAGCCATTATTATAATTATTCTAGTTTGAATAGTGCGCAACAGAATTTCACCGATAACCTTCACTACACTAAAGCTCCAATATAAACAAACTGAGTCTAAACAGGGATTTAACTGACGATGATAAATATCCTAGGTGGCATCTCTAGTATTAGCGTGTGGCAAATGATTTTTTGCGATAATATAAAATATTCGTTTTATATTCGGATAAAAGTTTCGAATACGAATACGAATAATAAAAATATGCGAATATTCTCGAATACGAATATGAGTCCATCTCTAACATATATATATATATATATATATATATATATATATATATATATATATATATATATTCATAACTATATATATATATATATATATATATATATATATATATATATATATATATATATATATATATATATATATATATATATATATATATACCGTATATATATATCTTTACTTTGAATTGGTTTTGAACGATTAAAACATCGGTATTATTACTGGGAATTTTGTTAAATCGGTAATTAATATTCAATTTCTTAACCACTCATGGGACGAGGAGTAACGGGGGAGCAGAGACCCCCACGTAGAAATGTTCGTGTGCGGGCGGTGTGCCATACATTTGCATCTTCAATGTTTGAAGACGCAAATGACCTCCATACTCCCAAAATTGAATATTTATTATATTTACCTGATTATTTAACGTAAGAGTATCTACCGTGGCTCAGTCGGTAGAGCGACAGAGTTGCATGGCAAGGGCCCGGGTTCGATCCCTAGTCCGGATTTTTAAAGATAATATTTTAGGACATTGTTTACACAGAGGTGCCAAGGTTCCTATACCAGAAGGTAGGAATGTCTTAAAGGGGGTAGTGGAAACCAGGTCACCTGATTATAATAAAAAATAATCTATGAAATACTCCTTCTACTGTTTTTTTTAATAAAACAATATTCAAAATAAAATGTCCTTGGGGGGGGGAGCCTTTTTTGTTTTTTTTAGAATGAAAATTTTAGACTAAAATTATTTTGTTTACTTCCCATCTCAATCCCCTCTCACCCCATGTTTTAACTACTCAAAAATATCAAGTATACTCTCTCTTTTATTGGTCCCTCAGGTCTACTGCGCTAAAACCATTCCAACCAGAGTTTTATACATTTAAGCAGTGAATCACCTAAGCCTGATTTGCATTATCAATTTGAGAGTAAGTATTATTAATTATTATTATTGTGTTAAGTGATATTTTACTGCTTTTTGAAAGATTTCTGTCAATAGTCATACATCATGTACTTTTCAAAAGGCTTTACAGATATACGGGTAACATAATATATTTTATTTACCTTTTTTTTTGTCTTAGTATGTCTGGGAAACAAACATCTCCCTTTAGGAAACCTGGCATGCCATCTTCCCAGCATTTCAGGACCCCTCCCTCGCCAAGGAAGGATGTGTTTACAGTTGACAACTTGTCAGAAAAGATTAAGTCGATGGAAAAAGAATTGTTGACTTCGGTGAGTAGCTTGAAAAAACAATTGAATTCGTAAAAAAGTTCTGTTTCTTTGACTTCATATTATTAAAACAAGTTAAAACAAGTTAAAAAACTAGTTAAAAATTTACTATACTATTGCTCCACCACTATATTCTATAGACTAATATTCTGGTTTCTACTCAAACTCCTCCCCGAAAACCTTTACTATATCACACCAATGTTTCTTCGAAGTTGTATACAGGGCAAATTCGGCAGCAGGCAAACATTTGGCACTATAAGAATATTTTTTGTTACCATTTGGTGCTTTGTGCGTTTTTGACGTTTGAGTCGTCAAATTAGGGGTTTCCAAGGTCGGGGAACTCATTTCCGAGGTCCGCAACGCATTTCCAAGTTCGGGGAGACTACTTTCGGTGGCGACGCCGCTTTCGGAAGACTATATTTCGGCGGTTTCGTTATTCGTGCGCTATTATTATTATTATTATTATTATTATTATTATTATTATTATTATTATTATTATTATTATACACTCTATTCCTCCATAATAGGGAGCGTAGGGCCCATGCCAAGGATGGCTCCTGCATTTTAAAATTATTCGTCTCCCGCTCTAGCTCCGGCTCCGGCTCCAATTTATAATTCCTTCTCCATTTACACTTATCAATCATTAAATCTCTCTTACAAAACTTTTAGGGTATGATGAAAATGAATGTCTATAAATGACATCTTTATTAACTTAGCATTAAAAACAAAATATTTTATAGAAAATTAGATTTTTAAGAAATATAAAAAAGAATAATTAACTTTCTTCCTAAATTTTAATTTAATTCCTCATTGAACGATAAACTTCCTGAACGTAATGTTATTTTATTAAAAAGTAATTTTTTTTTTAATCGGAAAAATAAATATTTCAGTTTCATCCTAAAGTTTAAAATAATTCCTCTTTGAACTATGAACTGCCTGTACATATGTAATATAATTTAATTCAAAACAGATTTTTTATTATAAAAATAAAAATAAAAAAAAATAGTTATAATTCACTTTATTCCTAAGTTTTAAAATAATTTCTCTTTGAACTGCCTGAGCATATGTAATATAAATTTATTCAAAACAATTATTTCTTAAAAATAAAACTTCTTCAATAAAATGCTCCTTTAACGATGTCCTTAGATCCGATTTTATTATTTTTAAAGCAGAAAATAAGCTCTCAATATTCACTTGACTAGGAGGCAAAGCTGTAATTGTGTAAGCCGCATCTTCAAAAATTTTAGGACAGCTAGGGATTGCCTCTTTAACTGTTAACTTTGATTTCCGGTCGATTTTCATTATTTCATCTAATGCCTTATGGAATTCTAATTTGTATTTTTCTAGAGGATTTTTAGGTTGAAGGTCTTTTAATGGTAGATTGTCTTTTTTCAATCGCTTTTCTGCATGCTCCAATTCGTTCCATTGATTGCCAAATTTGACTTCTTCATCTTCATCTTCATCTGACAAGATACACAAGGGAGGATTCCTGAAACCACTGAACTATCTGACTCCGACCCAGATTTTTGTTCGATAGTGTTATTCATTTTAAGTCCTAGTTCACAAAGAGCATTCCTAGCTTTTAATATCAGATCTTCAGTTCTGGGGAAGATTCTGAACTGTGGATCAACAAAGATGGCCAACAAATATTTTGTTTTCAATTAACATTTTTTCCCTTCTTTCCATGGAATTTTTTGCAATTTGCTAAAATCACCTATATATATATATATATATATATATATATATATATATATATCTGCCTACTATATATATATATATATATACTATACTAAAATCTCATATTATGATATATATATAATTTTCTTGTAAAGTATGGGTTTTAATAATTCTTTGAGGGTTTCGATTTGTTCCCACTGACTATCGGAGAGAGAAAGTTCAGGAGTACAGGCATCCATCATAATAATATAGTTTTTTAGTTGCAGAAGCCTTTCGAGCATAAGACATGTATTTCCTCATCTTGTCTCTTTATCTAAGATTGGCACTTTTCCAGCTTGACGCTTTAGAACTTCCATTAATTTTGGGGTACGTGCTGCTTTTGCTATTTGTCTCACCTTGCTTATGAGATTTGCTGTATAAGTATTGCGGAGACCATAACGTAAAGTAGGAACTCCACACCTCATGTGTGCAATGTAAACGTCATCGAAACATAGTCTTTTCATAGTTTTTTCAAGTTCATTCTGAAAACAACTATTACTTCTTCGTTTTGACATTCAATAAAATCAGTATCACATTTACCAGCTTCCTGTTCCTCATCCTCATTGTCCTTATTTAATTTTTCAATTGTACTGATCATGTTTTGATGCGCTATCCGTAACTAAGCGTCTTATTATTTCCATTTTTTTTAAAACGTCAATATCAAGTTCTTGGATATATTCGCTGAAATGTTGCGATTTGGTATCTTTTACTGCTAAGGTTTTAGTAATATCGTTTTTATCTTCGTTCACATATCTAATATTAATAGCAAAATAATTTAGCTTTTCCCGTGTGCAAGCATCCATTTTTAAATACAGCGTCCCTTTAAGTAATTTCCAAGTTTTTTTGCTTATCCGCTTCTTCTAGAACTATTTTACGAATATTTTCTCGGTCTAAAGGGACTTCCAGTTTCGAAGCCATGTCTCCACACAGTGCTTTAAATCCTGGTTTTGCAAAAAAAAAAAAAAAAAAAAAAAAAAAAAAAAAAAAAAAAAAAAAACTTAATAGGTCACTATCTTTAACAACCTTTATAAACAATTGTATTTTGAATTTTTCAATTGACGTAAAATAAGTTTTTGACAATTGAAAAAAGTTTCCACTTTAGGCTGAGTTTTTGAAATTAAAGGTTTATCCTGAACAGCTTTTGCTTTACCTTTCTTTATAACAATTGTAGCAATGTCTGGAGAAGAGCGTTTTAAATGTCGCATTAATTTAAAGGATCCAGTAGATGTATTGTGACCCCCATAAGTAACTGGTGGTTCGGTAAACTCTTTCATGCATGATCGAACTGACTGTTTCCCATCAACTGTGTTAACTATTTCACATTGACAAATGAAAGTACTTTTTTTTTTTATCTTCAGAGCGAGGTGTTTTCGATTTTGGTTTAGTAGAAATGATTTTTCAAAGGATATTAAACTTAATTATTTAAAGTTATCTTCTCTGACTCCGACTCCTTCTCTGACACCAACTCTTGGTAATAGGTTATAAGACTATTTATTATTTCAAATTCGTATAGGGATTGGTACAGATAAAGCTTCATCCTTGGGATGGCGCCTACGCCCACTATTTCGGAGGTATAGAGTGTATGTATATATACATTAATACATTAATGAAAACATTAACTTATTATTTCTAACGAGGAATTAGTCATAACTAACTTTATGGGTTAGCACCCCTTGACGGGGTGCACGGAATCGAAACCTTATCTACGCCAAGGTTACGACTTAGTAATGAACTGTATCAACTTCATATTCTAGATACCCTCCGCCCCTTATATATATATATATATATATATATATATATATATATATATATTTATATATATATATATATATATATATATATATATATATATATATATATATATATATATATATATATATATATATATATATATATATATATATATATATATATATATATATATATATATATATATATATATATATATATATATATATATATATATATATATGTGAGTGTGTGTGTGTGTGTGTGTGTGGGTGTGTGCGTGTGTGTGTGTATGCGTGCGTATATTTGTTGATCCCTTGGGATGGCCAATAATCCTATTATGGAGTAAAATGTATGGATGTATAATAATAATAATAATAATAATAATAATAATAAAAATAATAATAATAATAATAATAATAATAATAATAATAATAATAATAATAATACGTTAATTACTACGACTACTATAATGAATATATATATATATATATATATATATATAGCAACTTAACAACATAGCAATATATATATATATATATATATATATATATATATATATACATATATATATATACCTCTTTATATATATATATACTAATTATATATGTGTGTGTGTGTGTGGGTATGTGTGTGTGAATGTGTGTATCAGCTGTCGCAATAATGAAGTCATTAAACTTTATCTTAATCCCGAAATATCCTTATGCCATTTTAATAATGCATTGTTCCCTGAAACTTGGGGTTCCAGTTCGAATTTATGTTGTTTAAAACTTTAAATTTCTTACATTTTTGAATATATATATATATATATATATATATATATATATATATATATATATATATATATATATATATATATATATAAATATATGTCCCTGACATATATATAACAACATAGCTCCTCTTATACTATCGCTATATATATAATATATATATATATATATATATTAAGTAAATAAAACGGTATTTATACCATTCAAAATAACGCGTCATATATAATACACGCCATAAGATAAAACAAACTGAGCGCGCGAACAATAACGAAATCGCCTTAATGAGGTCTTCCAAAAGCGGTGTCGCCAAAGGAAGCGGTCTCCCCGGACTTGGAAACGCGTCGCGAACCTCGGAAATGGGTTTTCCCCGACCTTGTAAACCCCTACTTTGACGCTTCAAGCTTCAAAAACGCATAAAACACTAAAAAGCACCAAAAGGAAACAAAAATCATTCGTCTAATGCCAAATATTCGCCTGCTGCCGAAGTTGCCATCTATACTACTCACATTGATTTCGATATCGTGTATTAGTTATTTGATATGAAAAT
>JABUQX010089843.1:17500-19907 GCA_015478945.1 Trachelipus rathkii
GTTAAGAAATTTATTTTTTATTAATCACCATTCATGGGTCGGGGGTTTAGGGTGCAGAACTCGTACAAATAAATGTTTGTGTGCCATGCATTTATGGAAAAAATTAAGAGAAAAATATTTTTGAATCATTTTTAAAAAAAATATATTTCCCTATTTCTTTCTTATTACCAAATTTCGGGATTTGCCGTTAGGCCCGTGTAACCCAAGGACCTTTCTCGATGGGTCCCAGTCCCACTGACAGGTCGTGGTTTTCCTAGTGGACCCCATGACCTTCCTGGGGGAGGACAGTTTTTTTATAACATTTCTAATGTAGGAAAAATGCAAGCGGCGAGTTGTCAAAATATTAACAAAACGGTTTTCTGCTTTGTCATCAGAGTTCGTTACCGGTTTTTCAATGCCGATTCACCGGACCAACTGAGAATCGGATCCGATTCACCACTGATTATTATTAAAACTAATTTTCTCTTTAATTATTTCATCAATAAAATTAAAATTAACTCAGATTTATATTTCTTATTTTTAATAATTTTGGAATTATTTCTTTTCATAATCTTAATTGCAATTATGATTATATTATAATTATAATTACATTTACAACTGTAATTACAATTACTTTTTATTTATAATTACAAAGAATATTATTTATTGTAATTATATTTTTCCTTTTCATTTAATAAGTAAATTAAAATTATGTTTACAATAATTATATTAAGAGGGTGATTTTTTAAGTAAGAACCGCGCTGAATTCACGTGACGTCCGTTCAAGGTTAGCTACTCTAGGATAGGCCCCCACTACGGCGCCATTACGTTTAACGTCTCCCTCCGTGTTGTTTGTGTGGTAATACTGCTTTGTTTGTCACCATGTCAATCAATAATCCCGCCGATTGTGAAGTGCGCTCTGATATTCAATTTTAAAACGCCAAAAGCGTGCGTCCTGCTGAAATTCACCGGCAGCTTGTTGAAGTTTATGGTGAAGGTGTAATGAATTATGGAAATGTGCGTAAATGGTGTAGGCTTTTTAATGAAGGAAGGACAAATGTTCATGATGAAGAACGATCTGGGCGGCCTACTGTCATGAATGAAGACCTGACAAAAAGTTGATGAGGAAATTCGGAAAAATAGGCGATTCACAATTGACGAGCTTTATCTTCTAGAAATTCCCGCAAGTTTCAAGGTCAGTAGTGTATGAAATTGTTTCTGAGAAACTTCACTACAAAAAAATGTGTGCAAGGTGGGTGCCAAAAATGCTGACAGAAGAACACAATACAAAACGTTTGGCACATTCTTTGACATTTTTGGAGCGGATGGTGATGAGTTCTTGAGTAACATTGTGACCGGTGATGAAACGTGGATTGCGTATACTACACACCAGAGACTAAGCGTCAATCCAGGGAATGGCATCATTCAAACTCCCCGACGAAACCACGAAAATTCAGGCGTGAACCTTCAACACGGAAAATCATGACCACAGTTTTTTGGGACCGGAAAGGCATTCTTCTGATAGACTTTCTGCCAAGAGGAATGACGATAAATGCTGAGAGGTATTGTGAAACCTTACTAAAGCTTAGGCGCGTCATTCAAAACCGCCGGCGTCGTTTTGCTTCACGATAACGCTCGTGCTCACGTTGCGGCAAGGACAAAAACGCTACTGGACAACTTTAACTGGGAAGTACTGGACCATCCACCACACAGCCCTGACTTAGCACCATCAGACTTTCATCTTTTTCCAAAACTTAAGGAATTTCTTGGTGGAAAGCGCTTGGAAACTGATGACGTATTGAAAGAAACTGTCAATAACTGGTTTACAGGTCAGGCGGTAGAGTTTTTGATGAGGGGATCCAAAAGCTCGTGCCACGACTTAACAAATGTTTAGATATTAATGGTGACTATGTTGAAAAGTAAATAAATGTTCATATGTTAATTTCTAATACAATTTACGTCTATAAATAAAGTGTTTCTTACTCCATTACAAAACGGTTCTTACTTAAAAAATCACCTTCGTATTTTAACATTAAATTTATCCTGACTATAATTATTTTTTAAATTATAATTACTTAATAACTATTATAATTATTTTTCTTGTGATAATTTTAGATTTATAACTACAATTTTAAATATATTTCCTTAAAATTTTATAATTATAAATATAATTAATTTCTATCACATAATTCATATATTATAGTAATTTCAAATTACATTACTATTTAATTAATTATAACATTTAATTACAACATATAATTATACTTGCTAAATGAATAACATATTTTTTAAAACATTTTTATTATTTGGCAGGATTAGAAAGGTATTTTAGTTACTACAAAAATTAGGTAGTTTAAATAATTAATTAATACCATTACCAAGGTAAAACATATATTAATACTTTGCTACTAAATTATATATAATTTAA
>JABUQX010089844.1:0-25416 GCA_015478945.1 Trachelipus rathkii
TCACTTCTATTCTTATTGTATGCAAAAATGGTGGGCTACAGTCTAAAGAATTTCCCAGATACCGGGTTATTATCTTCTATGTCCCGGCTTTTAGGTAAGGTAAGCTAATGTATTTTCATAGTTCCGGGAAGTATGCTCCAGGGAATAGAAATAATAGTGAGTGGAGTAATAGGATGACATAAAATAGCTCACAGTAATGTAGTAGTCCCAGAGAAAAACGTATCATACTCGGATTCATACTTCTCACGAAAGTGGTGGCCGGAGCGCATCGTGTGTAGCTATGTGCTGTGATATACACTATCGCTATAATAATCAGGATGCGGTGTGTAGGGTTATAGGTAAAATAGTAGTTTGAAGAGTATATTAATCTCGTGGCGCTTTATTACCGTATTGAGGACATTCTGAGATGATACCAACCAGACAAGTCACTTATCTCGAGTATAACTATATATATATATTAATAATCTATAAATTAATTAATTATTATATTAATATATTAATTATAATTAATATATATTTAATTATATTATTATATATATAATATATATATATATATATTAATAATCATAAATAATAATTAAATAATAAAAAATAATATATATTATAAATTATATATATATGTATTAGTTATATATATTATATTATATAATTATATAATTATTATATATATTATATATAATATTACTAATATATTATATAGTATATATATAATAATTAATATATATATATATAATGTCATCATATATATATATTAAATATATACATATATTAATAATATAGTATATATATATATATAATATATTATATATTATAAATCTATTAATATTATATATATTAATATAATAATATCATATATATTATAATATATTAATATAATCTAATATATATATATATATATATAGTATATATTATATAAATATTACTATATATATATATATAATATATATACTATACTATACTATAATATAATGAATATATATTAATACTAAATATATAATTAAATTAATATAAATATATATATAAGTATATTAATATATAAAATATATAAAATATATATTATATTATATGATATATAATAATTATATATATATATTTATACTATATATATATTAATTATAGCCTATTAATATATATATAATATATATATATATATATATATATATTATATATATATTAATATAATACTTATATATAGTATATATAATATTAATATTAATATATATTATATTACATATATATTATCATATATATTAGTATTATAATTAGGTCTATATCTGACCTAGCATATCCGCCCTCCTATCCCTTATCACGGATATGGCTAACCAGCTTACTTATTTATTTAAGAAATTAACACACATTATGAAGAATTTTATAAAATGTTTACTTTTCTGGAAATTATGTGACTAAAAAAAACTAATACAGATGACACGTAAATTTTTTAATTTTATTAATACAGGAGACATTTTTTTACCTATATCCTTAGAAATTAAAACAAAAAAATCATAAACTTTAATGAATTTTATAAATTTTAAAAGTGATTAATTGTTACAAAATAACTGGTTAAAGGTTAACGGAAGAGCATGATAAATAATGCTTAAGGGCTGGGCTTTAACGCAGATACTTGTATTGAATTTTTTACTTAGGGGATTTGTTTCAAATGATACAAAAAGCAGCGGTATTTCTTCATTGGTATACAAGGATTCAACAAGTAGAGGTCTGTCGATCTATACCATAGGGTGGACGTACGGGGGACTTCGTCCCCATCTGTCCCCAATCGGCTCGAGTCCTCGAACCACCTAAAAAGGATATAAAATAGAAAAATATATTTTTCAAATTTGTTAAAAAAATTGTTATATGTTATATGGAAATCTTTGCTCTTAGGAATCATAATAATAAGCATGATTCAAGTGATCATAATCAGAAATCAGTTTACTAATATATATCAGAGTCTGAAGATTTTATTAATTTGTTAATAGAGTGTTTGATATTTAAAAATATTTAAGAAATACTAATAATTTATTTTTTTTATTTATCATCGATGAAAAGAAAAACGAATTTACAATAAAACATCTCAATGGAATGAGTTTCTTCTTTGTTTTCATATTTTACGTTTTCAAAGTTAAATTCGTATGGCTCCCGTTAAGTGTTCTTGTCTGACAATTATTATATATATTTCTACACTGAATTTGCCTGTCTGTTTATATATATATATATATATATTATATAGCCCTATATATATAATTAATAGTACCTATCATGTCAATGTAAAAATTGTAGTGGTTCTTTCTTTTTAATTTCAGTGCTTTTAGTTAAAATGTTGATGTAGAATGCTGTTGATGGTTAAAAAATATTTTCAAATATTTTACAAATTAATAATACACTAAATGTAATAAACTATGAACAACATAATATCTAATTTCATTTTCTGTTAGTTTTATTAAAGTGTCTTTATAATTATAAATTTTCTAAGGCCATTTGTTATCATAACCTATATACTTCAATTTTATGATCCTCTTTATTATAATTATGGTAATTATTACACCGCCTTTAAGGTCTGTGTTATGAACTCATATATACTACAACTTATAATACTTCTCCAAATTATAAATTTATAAAATACATTAATTGCAAACCCCGGTTTATAAGCGCAGAGCAACTCTTAACCTAAACAAAAAGTTAAGGGAACTATTTGTCCTATATGTATAAATTCCGATACTTAAGCTCATGTTATGCGCTAATTCGTCTTATCTCGTCTCTCTATGCGTTCTATCTTCCTCAATTGGCTTTAGGTCAATCTCACTTACTCGTCTTCAATGCTGGGAGCCATAATTTGTTCTGACTGCTTCAACTCCACTCCTTCTTCGTCTCTACTAACTTAGCTCCATTTCAAGCTCTTAGGTTAAGTTATGATCATAAGTTAGTCGCTTAGTGCTCCATGCTTCAATTTTTCTCTTTCCCTTTCGTCGAGCTTACATATTCTTATACTTCTCACATCTGAGTATTTTAACTTCAATTGAATTTGCAATCCCTGATAATCAATAAAAAGAATTAATAATATATAATACTAAATGAATAACTCATACATTGTTTTGCTTCCATAATCTTTACAATATTATAATAACTTTGAGTATATATATAATTTTTCTTATTTCTTATAAAGATTTATCATAACACACCTTATACTCACTTATCTGCCGCTATATAAAAAGATATATATATAGTACACGTATAAAATAGCAATGGATATCATTATACACCTTTCTTATTATTCTAATCTAATTATATCTAGTATTAGAACAATATTCATGAACTAATTAATAATTTTATTATATTAATATATTAATTAATAATTTTTTAAAATATACTTTCTTATTTACTTATTATATATTATCTTTATCTTTCTTCACCTTCCCTTACTTTTTCCCACAATGATTAGGGGTAAGGTTGACTGTGATAACAAGGCATCGGGATAAGTAAAATGCAGTAGGACGAACATTACGCAAATAATAACGTCGAAAAGAAATAATATCCAGCCCTTATTAACCTATATTATATAGTAGCTACTATCACTCTCTGTTATCCATTAATTATAGTGAAGCTTAGTGAGTTCACAATACTATAATATAATAAATATACTATATAGACTAAAAGAAATATAATTAGTATATCAATATACCTAGATGATGCACTATCCATCTGGGAGGTAATTACCTATATATATATTATAATATATATATATATAGTATATATATTAGTATAGTATATATATTATTACCGTATGCGATCTGTTAATTTTCGATACTGTACAAGGTAGTTTAAGGCTACGTACACATGATGGCGTTGCAACGCGCGCTAAGCAACGCGCAGCTGTCGTCTTATACCGCGCATAATATAACAATTGAATGAATGAACTGATTCAGATGCCGCGTCACCACATCGCATGCCCGCGCGATCTCTGTTTCAGCGGGGCGCCACCACGCGCGATTGCTCCGAAGGTTCCTGCGTGAAGCGCGCGCCATAAGGGTGCCCTGCGAGTTCTTTTTTTGGAATGCACATAATACCTAGTATGCCGTGCACTATGACAGCGATCGCGTCTCGTAACGCGCGTTTGCAACGCAATCATGCTGTAGTACCTTAAACAGCGAGTCTGGATACACTGCTGTTATTTTTAATTCCCGTGTCTGTGCAGGGCGTGCTCTATTTATTATTCCTTCGGGCCATCTGCCAAACTCACATAATGCTTGCTTGGCATTTCGCCATCATTGTACTGTAGCCTATCATTTATGTAGATTTCGTCGGATACTGCTGTTCGCAATTTATAATTCGTCTGATGCAGGCTGTTATAACGCTTGCTTGGATTTCGTTCGTGTTTTACTTCTTTTTCGATTTTAAGGAAGACATTTTCTGCGCTTTGCTCAAGTGATACTGTGTGTCAACTTGTGGTGAGTCCAGTGCTGTGTTTATATAAAATAATATCAAACTTTGATAGTATATAATATCTTTTTAATAATATAATCGCTCTAACAAATATGTGGCGAAGCTATACTAGGCTCACGGCGTGGCAGCGAGTCGGTTATAGTTTATTTGTTATCGTTTTTATTATTGTATATTTTGTAGGAAAACCAGATTAGCATAAATTGGGTTTCATCATCATCTTTCATGGTTTAGTGTTATAACGGACCGCTGCCCAAATTTTTCATATCGGAATGAGTCTTAGAAAATTCACGCTAGTAGACTCACTCCTTCTAGGCTTATTCTTCATTCTCCGTAGGCTTTCAATTCTGACTAAGCCGCCTTCGTAGCTTCACTATCATTGAATAATTTAGAAACTTGTTATCAATTTCATTCTTTAATTTAACCTATTTATGCATTATCTCGTAAATCCCAAAATTCTTAGTATTGTATTGTCTTTTTAGGATTTTGGAGTTTCGGCTTCTGGCTTTCAGCCTTTTCCTGACTCAGTGTCATTGTTGAAGAAATATATAGAAGTTTTAGATGTGGAGTGTTTTATTCTTTCTTCAACCTTAATTGTACAATCATGGACAACAAGGCTTCACATCCAACTCATTGGTGATCTCGGAGTGACGAAGCCTACGGGAAGTAGGCCCACGAACATCAACCTTTCAGCAACAACTGCTATCATAGGGAAACCTCTTTGTCAGTTTGTCTACAAGCAACAAAAACTTATCTATTATACGGGCGTTGTTCTGTTACGTCATCAGAGTCGATCTTAATCAATAATAATAACAATAATAATAATAATAATAATAATAATAATAATAATAATAATAATAATAATAATTATATTATTATTATTATTATTATAAATTTATAACCCATTTTTCTTTTTCCAATATTCATTTATGTACAATTATTTTATTGTTACTATAATTATTTATTTTAATATTTTTGATATTTTTAAAAATAATTATTTTCTTTTGAATTAGCAATATTTTTATATATATTTTCATTTTGAAATATTCTCCCACCCATTTTCTTTTCTCTTTCATTCTTGTCTCCCTGCTCTGCTGCCACTCGCCTTATCGCAATACCTGGTGATGAATCGAACCCAGCTGCCAGGTTGGGCGAGGTGGAATCGAACCTTAATTGCTGCTTTCAATGCCACGCGCCTTATCCCAGTTCTACCCGCAGGACCCGGACATATGGTTTCAGCAGGCAGAGGCCATCTTCGGCCGGGCCTGAAACCGAGCTCAACAAATATGCTCGGGTCACAGCTGCTCTTTCTCATTCCTGTTTTTTTAAGATAAGGGATTCATTCGGTACACTCTCTTCCTCCTCCACACTTTACAGCCAGCGTTTCTCAACCTTTTAAGCCTCGCGACCCTCCAAAAGCCAAATTAAACGCATAAAGCTAATAACCTCGTGACCCCTAATATATATATATATATATATATATATATATATATATATATATAATATATATATATTATATATATATTATATATATATATATTATATATATATATAATTATATATTATATATATATATCAGAGCTGGGGCGCTGCGCCTATGCGCTATGGCGCACTATCAATTTGTAGGCGCAAAGGCGCATTCGGCGCAACAATTTTTAAAAGGCGGACTAAGCAAAGGCGCACAGCATTTTTTTTGCGCCTATAGCCGCGCCTATGAACAGAACAAAGCCTTTTTTTTTTACCCTTAAAAGTTAGAACTTAGAAGCTGTGGCAAACTTGTATCATTTTAAAACCAAGTGTAAAACTTAATATATATATATATATATATATATATATATATTATATATATATATATATATATATATATATACTATAACGTATATATATATATATTATATATATATATATATATAATAGATATATATAATATATATAATATATATATATATATATATATAATAGTTATGCGATAACGCGTCGCCTGTCGATTTCTCGAAGACGGGTTGAGATATCGTAATGAAACTTTGTATATGTTCTATTGTATGTTAACTGATTACCGGTGAGTTTCAAGTCGCTTCTATTCTCGGGGGTATCTCCCCCCGAGAGCAGGGGTGAAATGCGGGTTATGCCGTTTTTGCGGCTTCCAATTCCGAGCGAAGAATAGGCCTAACGCGAGATTGGGCCATCGAACAGGTGTTTGTTCGATTGGCCGAACTGACTAACGCTGTTAATTATTATTATTTAGTATTTCATTATATGGTTATTTCTTTATTTTTATTATTCTTCGTTAGCGTTAACCCTGCCCCTCTCAGCCCAGCGTAGCACCGCACCAACCCCTGCCCACACAGCACCGATCCCTATATATATATAATTATACTATATATATATATATATATATATATTATATATATAGTATATATATATATTATATATATATATATATAGTAGGGTATATATATATATATTCTTGATATATATAAATAGTTCAGTAGTTCTTAACTAGCAAATTAAATTGGAAAAATTGAATATGAAAATTTTCAAACTTCTTCAGCGCTCGTGATGAACCTCCTGGGGGAAAACATGGACACAAAGACATGGAGGTGGAAGAGGGACGTGTAGTTATTAGTTTACGGTGTTTTAATTACAAATAATTTAATAAATGTGATTTTTCTTCCTTATTTTAAAAGCATGCTTTTATTATCGTTCTAAAGCTATCTAGGCTTTTGCAAATAAAATTTTAAATGAAACATCCACTAGCCGGGGAAAAGTCGTAGGCGCAAAGGCGCATTGATGTGACCAAAAATATAGGCGCACTAGGGCCGGCGCACTAGGGCCGGCGGCATAGGCGCATAGGCGCAGGCGCCCTCAAAAAAATTATGGCCGCCCAGCTCTGATAATATATATATATATATATTATATATATATAATATCATATATATAATAATATATATAATAATATAATATAATATATAATATTATATATATATATATATATATATATTATGGGGTAGGCAGGATTTCTTTTAGGTGGGGCAAGGAAATTGAGTTGATAAAAAATAGTAATAGATAGTCATTCCTATATAATAGTCTCATATAATATAGTATATATAATAAATAATAGTAATATAGGTATCAATATAAATATATATTATAGTAATAATAATATCTATATATATATAGTTATAGTATATAGTATAAGTATAAGTATATGATAATATATATATAAAATGGTTATATAGTAGTATCAATATAGTATTGAGTATATATATATATATATTTAGCAGCTTTATGCAGCCGCCCAAGGATGCTTATCCGACATACTGATTGAGTTCCAGCGGAGAATTACTTCTGAAGAAGCTAGTTGAAATAAAAAGACAGCAGCAATTGTGACTTCCAAAGCCAATATGAAAACGAAAAACTATTAAACTATAAAAAAAATATATGTTTATATACGTTAGTAATGGTAAGTTACTCTCTTTCAGTAGCATATCGATTTTATGTATATTATTTTCCGTTTTTCTACTAAGAATAGCCCTTAACACAACGTCGTCTGGCAACATTATAGTTCAGTTTTTATATTATCGCGTCAAGATTTAGGGGGGGCAAGTTGCCCCCCTGGCTAGCCGCATGTGTATGGTATGATTGATTAAATTTATGTATTATAGAATATATATATAGTTAAATATATATATTATAATAAGTTATAATGATTATATAATATATAGTAGTATATATATTATAAGATATTATAATTTAATCCTTAGTAAAGATAGTGTGTGCTTCATTTAGAACATTGAGAAGTTTTCTTCTATCATTTGTATTTATATGATAGGTTAAACAATGTTTGATTATATTTTAAAGTCATTCAGCTTAAACTTTTGATCTAGTGCATTAAATATTTTATTTTTTTGTGACCCACCATATATCCGCTCGCGCCACCCCCCTTGGGGGTCGCGAAACAATGCTTTACACTGTCCTTAAAGAGTTTATCATAGCTCGTATGGCTCTTTCTCAGGAGGCCAAGTTTGAACAGCTCCTGAGAAATACTACACTGGGAGACCGTAATCCTCCGAGATGCTGTCTCTTCTTGGTGGGAATGAGAATGTGGTCGCAAAATAATCGTCTCCAGTCGCATGACCGAACGATAATTCCGGAATCTGTCTGGTAGGACCTCCGACTCCTCGTGAAGAAGCTATTCTTCGGTACCTCTTTTTGAGGAAGTTGCCTCTTTATGCCCAAGATGTGCTGGTGTCTCTTGACCCAGCTCTGTCTTCACGTTGTGGCTGAAAAAGCCGACAGGATGCTGAGGCACCATGTGCCTCAGGTATCTGTTATTGCTGCACACACACATTCTCCTGCCATAATTCTCAATCGCTCCACGCTTGCTGCGACTCCCTTCCCCCCCTCCCCCCGCATTTTTCCACTCCTACTGAAAGATCAAGTTATTCCTCCCGGAGCATTTTCCTTGGTGGAGGCACGTGTTTCCGCCCTCGAGAAGGGCCTTGCTGATCTTACTGTGGAGGTCAGGCAACTGGCCGCTACTGTAAGAGTCATCACTTCCCGTGCTCGTTCTTCCTCCTACGGGAGGGGCTCCCGCGGGAGATCCCCCCCTCCTCTGGTAGAAACGGCTATCCAAATGGATACTGTGTTTATCGTCACACTTTTGGTTCACAAGCCAAGAAGTGTGCGAGTCCCTGTACTTTCCAGGGAACACGCCGGCAAGTCAGTAGGAGTGACTGAGGACACTGGCTCATCTTCCATCGCTTCTCAAGGTATTTGATCAGTCTACGAAGCGCTCTTACCTATGGTCTCGCTCCTTCCTAGAGACCCTTTGGTTGATTCTGCCACACCTCTACCTCACCGAGGTCTTCAAGCGGCTAATGACTCTCCCATAGCCATTTACGGTGAGCGATTATGCTCTTCAGACCTCTCCCGTAGGAGAAAGTTCCGATGGGTGTTTATCGTTGCCGAGGTCACTCAGCCCATCCTCGGGGCTGACTTTCTTTCACATTTTCAACTGCTTGTTGACCTCAGTAACAAGCGCTTAGTAGAAGGGTCTAACTCTCTCACCTCCCCTGGTTATCTAACTCCTTCTGATCTTGGGAACATTTCCGTTGTTGCGCTGCAACCTCCTCTTCTGTTCTTTTCGCTCTCCTGCACAAGGAATTTCTCTCTCTCCTTCATCCTCTTCAGTTCTCCATCATATTGAGATAACGAGTCCTCCAACCTTCGCCCGTGCGAAGAATGGATAGAAGCAACGATATCATTGAATCCGAGAACAGATAATACGCTTATAACACTGCCCTGCGGAACTTCTTCATCCGGTGTTAAGTGACGTGATAGAATAGAAGAGCACGGAACATGAATGGATCTGTCTGACAAAAGGTATTTAATAAAGAAAGGGAGCTATCCTTGGAAACAGAGTGAGTGGAGTTTAAGGCGGACCCCACCCTGTTCTCCACGTTGTGTCACAAGCTTTTTCAAGGTCAAAAAAAGACGCCAAGAACCAGCCTATCAGTTGAGAAAGCTTCCCGGATGTTATGATCCAGTTTTAACAAGGGATCCGCGGACGAACGATTTTTGCGGAAACCAGACTGAGTTTGAAAAAGCCTGGCGACTCTCCAGAACAGGGAGGCGGAGGCGAAATTAATCTTTGGTTGTGGGCTAACTTCGGATCTTTCCTAGGTTTGGGAACAGGGATTACAAAGACTGTAGTCTAAATAGATGGGAAAGCGGATTCGATCCAGATTCTGTTATACATATCGAGCAATAACGCTGATGCAGAGGGGTGAATATGACAGAGCATTATGTACGAAATTAACTCTGGGCCAAGGCACAGTTTTTGTTGTTCCCCAGTGGTTTGATACTCTGCAAGTGTAAAAAGACGGTTATAGATATGATCTTCCCATTTCGCCATTGAAAATTCTGGCTATGCAGTGTTAATTCTCAATTTTTGAAGGCTACAGGATGGCGGAAAGAGCTTGAGTGGCTAGCAACAAAATTTTTATAAAGAGAGAGAGAGAGAGTTAAACTAATTTTGTGTTACCGTTACTAATACGTAGGTAGGTAGGTAGATTCAAGATTATTTCGGTATGGAAAAGAAATACGAGATTTTAGAGTTTGAAACTACGGCAATTCTTGAGGGATGTTTTCCTGCGGCGAATAGAACGAGAAAAAGCAGAATTAAACCAAGGTTTATCAATTTTCGCTGAAGGAAAAGCCGATGAAATAAATGTACGCCTCACGCCAAAGAAAATCATCTAGTTATGTACCCTGCTCAATCAAAGCAAAGTGTCCACTTGCGTCGAAGCAGTAATCAATCCAAGGGCATTGAAAGTGGTGCGATAGCAAGTTCTATCAGTTTATGGCACCGAAGTACTAAAAACGTTTCTCACGTTAGCCGGGAGTCTTTCTTGTGGAAGTTTTGGAGATAGAAGGTGATTAGAGGCATCCTAAGGCGGAGAGTTTAAGAGAATGATTAGAGGTTAACAAAAGGAGAATGATTAGAGGTTAACAAAATGACAAGAATGTTGGGTCACTATCCAGGACGATCAGGGAGTTGTACCATCTGCTCAAGGTTGTTCTGGATAAGAGATATGGAAAACCAGTTCACTAGCTGTATCTCGGGGAATAAAAATAACCCAAAATGATTTCAGAGACAGGAGAGAGAGTGTATGATGTATAGATAGGCAAAGAATTTATAAAAGTCAGTAGAATTTAATAAATAAAATGAACGAATGAGTATAGTCGTAATGTATATAATTTTTTATACTCTAAATATGGAAATACGACAACAAAGTATGCGCAACATCCACCTTTGGAACAAGAGGAGTGGTCTAAAAAGAGAAGTTCGGCAAAAAGGTTTAGAATAGAGACTACGAATGTTTCAGAAATTAATGAAGAACGAAGACTGCGTACCTGAGAAACCAGGTAATATAAACCCCATCAGCGGAGAACGCAAACTCCCAAACGATGATGGGGGAGAGTGGACGATCGAGATGCATTGTTTGGATGTCGTCCCTCCAAGCATCTCCAAGGTGGTCGTTCAAATTTTAATTTGATGTCTTGTTTTTTAATAGCTTCAGGACTAGCTTTGTAATCCCTGGAAGCTGCACTGAATGATGGTAAAGAAAAAGAGCCCCTAAACGGCGGAGAATAGTTGAAATAATGTTCATGAAAGAATCAGGCAAAATCGAAACTTCTTACAAAAACTTCAACTTGAAATATTTTAAGTTTCCTATACCACAGCATGCGAGTACAATATAAAACTATGATGTCTGATAACTCAAACACTTCATTTTCATATATCTTTAAATATCTTGTACAGCACATTATACATATATTTAGTTTAAATTTTACTTTATATCAGAACCCTATTGCTGAAGTCAATCCCCATTCCAGAAACAATACAGTCATTAGTTATAGGAATGCAAGCAAGCGTTTAAAATTACTTTTAAAAGTTCTTTCCTATGACGATTAATTTCTTCACAATAAAAATAAAATGTTCAACTCTAAAAACGCCATTAGAAATTAAATTTAAAACAGGATTACTGAATGGTTCTCAATACTGTTCAAAAAGTTAATCCAATAACTCTCATCATTTCAAAGACTCTGCTTTTCTCATTATAATTATTTTTTAAGCCTTTATCAAAATTACTTAAATTTTATACTATTCATTAACAAAGAAATTAATATCCGGATTCATATAAAAATAAAAGACTACAAAGCAATAATTTATTACAATGCAAAATAAGGCAAATATTTTTGATGCCATAAAAACCATACGACTTAGCCTAACACTCATAAAAACTACAACAAGCCCTTTTGCATCCAGCCTACTTGCTGGAATTATTTTGAGGATTCGAACCCTTTCAGAATTATTTAAAAATTATTTTTACAGTACAAAATTAAATCCTCAAATAATTACATCTGAATAAAATATTGGGATACAAATTATCCTTACCTAGCAATATTACTATTTAAACATTATAAAGGAAATGCATTATTAAAAAATTATTCCAAGGGCCTATATACTATATAAAGTGCCAATTACTTGGTATAGTAAAAACTTAAATAGTGAAGGTATATTGCTAATAGCTGCATTATATATATATATTATATATATATATATATATATATATATATATATATATATATATATATATATATATATACTATATACATACTATATATATTATATAGATATACTATATATAATATATATAAGATATTATATATATATATATAAATTAACTTTGTCACTCCCCTCCTACGAGAATTGGGAAACCTAGAAAAATTGTGCTAACACAGCAGGGTGAACCCAGAGATTCATTAGAAAAGAGTTTGAAGTTGTGTTTGATGTCCGTAAGTCACGGCAGTCTTGCAAAGATGTTCTCTGCTGCCGTTTGTTCTGAAAAGGACATTTTAGTGGGGAGAGGGTGTTTATTGATTTTAATTATATTCCTGGAAGGGAGGGAGATGCCCCAGGTTTGATTGGTAATAGCATAAGTTTTTTCTCTGTACAAGTTAAGAATTTGCAAAATGACTTAAAATAATACCTAAACGTTTTGCAAATATATATATATATTGTGGTGAGTATTATATTATCTATAGTGTATATTAGTAAATATACTATATATATATATATATTATATATATAATATATACTATAATATATAAGTATATATATACTATATAATATTATATAAAAATTTAGGATATGTTATAAAAAAATATTTCACAAATGGTATAGAAATTCGAGAAATGAATTTTGGGATAATAGATTTAGTAGAATCATACCGTGCTTCTGGTTTACATTTAAGTTATATATTATATAATATATAAATATATATTATATATATATACTACTATAATATATGCATATAATATATATATATATATAAATAAAAAAAATATTATTATATATGGTTTATTATGATATATATATATGTAACCTACAAATGTCCAATATGTAACAGTCCTCTCGCATATATACTAATAGTTATATATATTATATATTATATATATATATACTATAATTATATATATATATTAATATATATATATATATATATATATTATATAATACCGCGTTATATAATATATTATATATATATATATATTATATATATATATATATATAGTATAATATATATATATATATAATATAATTATATATATACCGTATATATATTATATATATAATATATATATATATAATATATATATAATAATTATATATATATAATTATATATACATATATATATATATATATATATATATAAGTTTACAAAATTTATAAAACTTCCATGTATATGGTAAAAGGAACTTTTTCAGACTTGAGCATTTATGAAGTGAGAAATGCTTCCTTTTCATTTTTCAGAAATAGTTTGTGAAAATTCTTGGAAATAATTAACTAATCTTGCATATAATCTTCGTCTCAAGCTCGTGCTGCCCTCTCTGTTTCAATCAAACATTCTCGAACCAATATTCTAGCATGAACAATACCGCGTTTAAGCCTTTCTGCACTACTCTTACTGCCAGCATATGTTGGTCTAATGTCTTTACCCATTTCCTCAATAACAGCCAAAAGTTGTTGATATTTAGAACTACCTTGAGAGCTATTGCTATTTGAAGTAGCTGCTGATGAACTGCTACTACTTGAAGTAGAACCTGCTGGACTTAGAAGAGTTGGATCAATGTCTGTTGGTTGAAGACGGGCTAAAGCTTCTGCTTCCATTTTTCGCAAATCTGCTAAGTCCGCTTTAGATAACCCTGCTGCAGCAGCAGCAGCTTGCATTTGCTGAGCTTCTAGTTTTGTCAACTGAGCAAGTGCATTGGTATCTAATTTTGTCAAAACATTAGGATCCAACTTTACTAATTGTGCTAATGTATTAATATCTAGCTTATTTAAAGTAGCTCCATCTAATTTTGATATCTGAGCAAGTTGAGGATCTATTTTCATAGAATGAGTTTCCATTTTAATCAGCTGTGCTAGTGAATTCATATCCAACTTAGCAAAAGTGTGGGGGTCAAGCTTCATTAATTGATTAAGTGTAGCTGGATCAATTTTTGACAGTGTAATTGGATCTAATTTTGCAAGCTGTGCTAAAGCTACAGAATTTAATTTAATTTGATCCTTGTCAAGCTTTGCTAGTGGAGAGAATGATGCATTATCAATTTTAGAGAGATGATGTTGATCTTGTTTTGACATTGAATGAGATTCCAGTTTTGATAATTGAGCCATAGCTGCAATATCCATTTTTGAAATAGCTTGAGAATCTAATTTAGCAAGCTGTGCAAGAGCATGTTGATCAAGCTTAGATAGTGTTGCAGCATCGAGTTTTGCTAAGTGAGTCAAAGTATTTGGATCAAGTTTTGACAACAGATGTGGATCCATTTTTGAAAGTTGTGCAATTTGTGCGGAATCCATCTTGCTGAATGCCTGTGCAGCTCTTGCTTGAGCATGAAGTCCCAGCTGAACATCTTGTCTTACTAAATGAGCAAGGGTATTTTGATCTATTTTGGATAAAGTATGTGCCAATGTATGAGGATCCATCTTTGCAAGTTGAGCTAACAAAGCTTGATCAGCTTTTGACAAAGACATTGAGGCTGCTGCTGATGCAGCTGCAGCAGATGCAGCAGCAACATCAGCTTGCTTACAGATTTGAGCAATAGTGTTATGATCAAGTTTTGACAATGTGGCTTGGTCTAATTTTGATAATTGACTTAAAGCAGCTGGATCAAGCTTGGCAAGTAAGTTTGGATCTAATTTAGCTAATGCATTTACACTGGCCATACTTGCCTCCTGAAGCTTACTAAGATAAGCTGCATCTTGCTTACTAAGATGTGATGTACTAGAGTGACCATGAGACAATGAAGGATGACCATGTGGAGAATGAGATGACGAATGTGAAGAAGAATGAGACTGAAGAAGAGACTGATGTGAAGAATGAGATTGAGAATGGGAAGTGTGAGAATGAGATGACCCAGAATGTGGATTGTGAGAGGAACCTGAATGCATTGAATATGAAGAATCACTTTTGCTTGACGAAGGTTGACTACTTAGCATTTTTACATCCAAGTCAGGGCGTAACTGTTTTGTAAGTGCAACAGTATCAAGTGTCACACCCATTTTAGCTAAAAGACCAAAATCAATATCTGGACGAAGTTTTGCAAGAGCTTCCATTGTTGCTGTTTGAGATGATGAGGAAGATCCTGGTTTATCCATCCTGAAATAAATTTTATAATATATATATATATATATATATGATATATATATATATATATTATTATATATATATTATATATATATTATATATATAATATATATAATATATAATATTATATATATATATATATATTATATATATATTATGCATTTTTTTTAAGAAAAACGTTTGCTAAAAATCACAACTCCCTAATATGATTTTAATGACATTACGGATTGAAAATATAGGAAAAGTGCTACCTTTATAAGTTTATATATATATATATATATATATATATATATATATATATATATATATATATATATATATATATATATATATATATATATATATATATATATATATAATAATTTGAAAAATGTTATGTTGAACATTTTTCTGGAAACATTTAAAAAATGAGGCAACAATAAATTCATCTTTAGGAAAATGAAATGTCTAGATTTTAATAGTTCTTGAGGCTGCCCTAACACTTAGGCCATTTTGGATGTTAACCATAGACATCAAGAAATCATCCTTTGTGCAATGGAATCTTTTTGCCCTTTTTTCTTATGATTTCTGGGCATATTTAATCAAAATTTGTAAATCTTACCATTTTTCACAATTGCACTATTTTTTATTTGCATGAAAACTTGGTATAACTGATAAGGAGTATAAATGTTTTGAAAAAAACTGATTACAGGCATTTAACTGTACAAATGTTGTTTTGCCAAATTTTACCTATTATTTCATTTTCCCCCACTTTACGAAAATAATAATTTCTAAGAAACTAAATATAATTATTTAAAAGTTTGAATATAAGTTCTTACATTAGTCTTTACTACACGCAATATTAAAATTTCAAAACTCTAGCTTTGGTATTTTTTTTTTTTTTTTTTTAAAAAAAACCCAAAATTATAGCAAATTTGTTCTGAAATTTTTGGGAAATTATTTCAATTAAAAATATTATTTATTTTTTTTGTCTTATATTAAAGTAAAAGTTTGAAGCCTTAATTAACTATACTGTATATAACATCCAAAAGAAAAGTAATTTAACTTTTCTAAAATTTTAATCATGAAGATGGTCAGGTAGTGGTTATATAATATTATATATATATATATATATATATATATATATATATATATATTATATATATATATATATATATATATATATATATATATATGAGCTGACCATTTTTCCACAGAACTTGGGTAGGGTGTGAAAACATGCACCAGGAATCAGAGGCATGCATGCGCATTTCTAGGGCATAAATAAGTGATAGCAGAACCCAAACCGAGCTACCACTGTCCTTTTAGTTGCCTTTTATGTCATGCAGGATGTTGTCATAGTGTATTGTGCCTATCCAATAATTGACCTTGATAAAATGTAAACGGATGTCAGTCACTTCAACACACCTTTTGTAACCATTTAATAACCCCTTATTCTGAATTATAACTTAACCAACTTTACAAGTTTTATTTATACATTATGTTGTTTTCAACTTGAACCTTTAATTGTTAACTTATTCCTCAAAATGGTTTCAGCATGCAGAAAATTTAGGTTTTATTCAACTACAATACCTCAACATATCACTGCCTAAACTGCTACTCAAGAAGGACCCAAAAGATTAATGCAAACTCATTCCTTTATAACTTTTTATTTACACTTTCTCACCTGTTAATATAACAGGAACAATACTTAGGATCTTTATTTACAATTCTGTCCTTTTAGGATAAAAGAACCAATATTCACAAAATCAGAAATCCCAAACAACTGTCTTAAATTTTTTCAATTTGCAAAGATTTCATAAGGAAAATGTGAGCAATACAAGCGATTGTAAAATCTTTATGTACCGTACTCAGTCTAGTAACCTTTATTCCAACTATTCAATCCTCAAATATAAAACAAAATTCCAAGTTTGGTCACAGGGTAACAGCAAATCTAAGTCTATAACTGATTCCAAAATTTTTTCAATCAACTTCAATATTTAAACTTTAACCCAAGTTAAATATTAATCCAAGAATCCAAGTTTTTAAATCAACTCCAGTTGATTCAAAACATTTTAATCAATCTTCAATGTAAACTAAACTTCCAACTCACTCCAAGTTGACAATTTATAAAATTTAACAATGTCATAGTTAAAGCTTTTATTTGGGTAACCTAGGTGAAGAACCTTACACTTTTTACTATTAAAATTCATTTGCCACTTATCTGCCTACCCAAGAAGTTTATCAAGATCATTTTGAATCTTTATACATCCATCACTGTTCCCCTTTTGAGGTCTACAGATGATCATCTGCAAACTTAGAAACCTTAACATTTAAGTCCCTGGTTTAAAATGTGAGGATATATATAAATGAGGAACAATAATGGCCCAACACTGAACCCTGTGGGACACCACAAATTTGGTTTAGTCTTGATAGGCCCACATGGTTTCTAACTGTCTCTATATTTCTAATGTATTAAAATAGATAAAGGGAGTGTGTTCCAGAGTTTATCAGTGAAGCACATGTAAGAATGAGCATAAGGGAGAGACTGTATAGAAAGAAAGGTGTGTAGCATGAGCCCCTTCTCAAAGGAGGTATGTAACTGGAGAGTTCAGATGAGCGAGTAATATATAATAAATATATTATATATATGTATATATATATATAATATTATTATATATATATATAATATATATATATATCTATATAATATATATATATAATTATATATATATATATATATATATATAGTATATTTAATTTCAAATGATGATTCCCTAAAAGCTTTTAACTTTAGAACAATACTGCGCTCCTATCATATTTTAACAAGTTATAAAATATTTAAAAGAAAGGTGTCAAATATTTTTAATTTCTTTTATTCAATATGATATATAATTTATAAGTTTTGGTACCAAGTTGTTTTCCTAGTTCTGTACTGTATTTTTAAAATAAAGTAATCAACAGAAAAAGTATCATTTTGATTTCCAAAAGGCTTTCTAAGTAGTTAATCCACAATGAATCAATTGGTAGTAAATTGTAATAGGTACCTATGTATTATTATAAAGTTAAGAAAATAATAGCAGCTATATTTGCTAAATATTATTACTATAACAAAAATATAATTTTTAAATTCTTTGTATGAATCAGTTCTTATAAATATCTTTAATTAAATGTCTCATTATTATTACTTCCAATTTCACAATATTTATTTTGTTATGAAACAAAAGTTTATTAGTAAGCTTTTGAAAAAATGGACCTCCAGCAAGAGAAAGCCTGAGACTAGTGATTTCTAGTTGGAGCCAAAGACCTTTGAAAATTCTGGATCTCTAGCCAAGCTGGAGTCGAAACTGGAGATCTGATGTATCACTACTTATGACTATATGATCATTTAAACTACTACAAGGTATACAAGGTAATAAGGGTAATGTGCTTTACCGAGGTTCAGGTATAGTCTCCTTTCCTCTCTACCCATGTAATAATATTTTCCAGTTCATTGTCTACTTTTGAATTTAATTTGTCAATATGTGGATCCGATTTTAAAATAGCAATATTGTTTGTATATTGTCATACACACAGCTTTCCTTGTTAAAAAATGCCTCGACTACATTTAAATTGAATAAAAATAGTTACCTTTTACTTAAATCTTTTTTATAATATGACTCGTCACCCCTTTTTTATTCAAGTATACTTGTAAGCTATAAATATCTAATGCACTCATTATCTGAAAGTACCTTATCACGTAATTATAAAATGTTAGGTAATCTAAGAAAGAAAATGTATAAAATGTAATGGAACTTCAAAGGAAAATATGTAAAAAATGTGAAAAAAGGAAATGATGAATGATTGGATATTGAGTAAAGGAAAGAGAAAGTGTTAGGAAAAAGTATTTAGTAGGGATGTTGTGAGGTGAGGAGGGGAGTGGAATACAAGGTGTAGGGTAGAGAGGACTAGTGATTCACCTAAGCAGGTAACGATGAGAAGGAAATGCTATAGTTTAATAGGTCTCGAATGATATCGAGAGTTGAAGATAAAGAATAACAAGCAGTGAGCGATATCCGCAAATTCATTCAGCCTGTGAACCTGCCGAGTAAACAGGTTTGTACATGTCTTACAGGATATGGAGGTAGGACTTAAAGAGAGGTCCAATTGGTAATGTTGAGTTTTCTAAAGGGAAGTGTGATTCATTGCTAATTGAAGACTCTATTATATATGATACGCTAATATAGGGACCGGTGTTCAAAAATATTTAGATAGAAGAGAAATAACTGAGAGTATGTTATCCAGGTGCCAGAGTGAGTGATTATCGTGATATGATAAGAGATTGAGCTTCCAATGGTTGATTCAAAGTGTGATTGTATGTGTGGAGAGTTATCAAATTGAAGTAATATTAGGACATATGGATCAAGATTATTATAATAGTAGATTATATAGAGGTTGATTCAGAAGCCCATGACTATGATATACAAGTATTTATATTTAAGCCTGTAGTGTGCTAGATATAGTTAACTTTGCTATAGCTTTTCTTAACTAATTAGTATAGACTTTGTGGGTTATCTTGCAAAGTATGATTGACAAGCCCATAAATGTGTGCTTTTTGTGGATGTGCGGCGAGCATGTTTTAGCTGGTTGGTCCTAATTAGGCATTGCAACTGGGACCAGCCCAATAGGCCCATGTTGTAAACTTCTTAAAATGTTCCTTTATTTCTAATATTCTAAAAATCCTTAATAACGTTGATCATAACGTTCAATTATATCACAAATAAATACCTGGGCAATGCAGTAAATTTCTGAGAATCCACAACAATGAAAAATTTTCGAAGATCAACAGGATACGATCTGAACGAATAACCAACATCTCATTCAATTTTACTTTCAAATGGCAATCTATGTGTGTATAATTTCTTATCTAAAATTGACCCAAATTTAGAAGAAAAATTCATTGCAATAAAAATTTATACAAACAAAACTTGTGGGCAAAATAAAAATATCTGAATAATTTATAATAAATATGGTTTTAAGTAATTGTATAAATTACCGGAAAGTTCGGATTTATTTGCAAGCCTTTAGTATATAACTCAACAAACACAAATTGTCTCTTATTTTTACGCAAGAAAGTATTTATTTATTTAACTTATAAAATAAAAAATAACTAAGAATAATAATTCACATAAGCTAATTAAAATATTATGCAATAACATGAATATCCTCCCTTAGCCAAACGAATAAGCCTGTAAATAGCGAGAAAATATGTCCAACTAGAAGAATATAGTTCTTTCAAAAATATTGTTCGAAAATAAACTGTTCAAATTTCCAAAAAAAATAAATCGTTATTTAATTAAAAAATTTAGAAAAATGCAATCAACAACAGTAATGCAATAAAACAATTCAAATTATTTATTATACGGAATGCCTCAAACTTCAGTAAATATACAGTACGAGGTACTAAAAACCTTACAATTTTCTGCAACTACTATAAACTGGATACCATATAAATATTAATAATTATATTAATAATATTAAATATAAATATGTTAGTAATATATATATATATTAATATAGTTAATAGTGAGTGTTATAATATATATATATATACATATATATATATAGTATATTACGTATAATATATATAAGTATATACTAATATATTAAGCTAATATAGACTATAATTTAATAGATATAGTATATACTACTATATTAGTACTTTTCTATATATATATGCAAGCGAATTTCCAATAATTATTTTAACACATTTTATAATCTATTAATTAGATTATATCGAAGTTTGATACTTTTCTAGACGATCATTAAGATTCGGACGAAAATCGTCTGCCAGATCTAACTCGCTTAAAACAGTTAATAAGCGCTTTTCTTTAGGACAAATTTAAAAAGAAGTGAGAAAGAGAATTCAAATAAAAGGCCAGCTCAAATTATGTTTATATTTTCACCCATCATAAAATAAAAAATAACTCTGCTGGCGATGACTTTTGTACTAAAAAAGTCCTATTGCAAGTTGACAAAAACACCGCAGTTGTTTGTTTTATTAATAGGCGGGGCAGGGATGTGAGAAGATACGATTAAGTGGGGAAAAATTAAGAGGGAGAAAACATCCTTTCTCTTTTAATTCGCAAGGACCAGGCTATATAATAAACGTATATAATGTAGTAGGCCTAATATAATATTATATATGACTAAGCACTACCTGAAATACTATATAACCCTATATTGATAGTGATGCTTATTCATAAATATACTGAGGTTGTTGTAGGTAGAGACGGTATATTATAGAATGAGTGAAGGTAGTTAAATGTCCAGAATAGTATAATATATATATATATATATATATACTATGTATAATATAGATATATATATATATCTATATATATATATAATATATTAGGGAGAGAGCAAATGGGAAGATTTTCAAAAAACAAAATGGTCGTGCCGTGCCCTGAAGGTATACAATCACAAAAAAGTAACCTTGACCTGGCCATCGAACCCGGCAAACTTACCGGCTCAAAAACTTTCGTTAACTCTCGACTGCTACAAAACACATCAAGCTAGAAATGTAATATAAACTCACCTATAGAAAAATCCCTCATCAATATAATATATATATATATATATATATATATATAATATAGTATATATATATATATAATATATATATATATATATAGAATTATATATATTATATATATAATATATATATAATATAATATATATATGTAAAAGTTACATTAACGCCCACACGGAACGGGAGCTCGGATCAAAAAAAAAATTTCACATGTAGCCTCTTTGAATACATAAATAGACGTTTTTTGGTCGAAATGAAAAAAAAAATCATAGTCTCAAAAAACTATACAATAGCTACACGCGAAAAGGAATACATTTTTGGAATCCTGGTATTAAATTTTAGTAAGGAAAATGTAATTAAAGAATAACCCAAGGGTATACCGCACCGATGGGAGGAGTCGTGGTCTCTCGGTCCTTCCGGGGAACCTACGGGGTTGGGATTATTATCCCCCCCTCCGGGGAGGGTCTCCGGAACCCCCGCTCTTTGGTATTTGGGTGGTCGCGGGGGTGGTTCCTCCGCCCCCTCCCCTACCGGGGTATGGAAAACGTCCCCCCTTGCGCTCCCCGTCGCTCGAAGGCCCCCCTACATTGCCGGTGTAATACCTTTCAAATAATATTATATAATTTCGATAGGACAAATCTAGATAAATTGATATATAAAGATAGATATAATATATAATAATGAAAATTTTCATTTTTATTTCACACCCCTAGAACATCTATTTTATGTATCATAGGTAGCCGTTGTAAATATTTTATCCGACCCCCCCTTCCGTGTGGCGTTAAGTAACTTTGTCCATGAAAAGTGATATTATATATATATATATATATATATATATACTATATATATATTAAGTATAATAATATATATAGATAGTGATATTATATATATATAATACCTATATAATATATATATATATATGTAGTATATAGGTATATATAAACAGATTTTGTAAAGATTTTATTATTAATTTGATTACAGATTTGTCATAATAATAACACTCACAAAATTGTTTTTTTAAAATAGCCATCATTCCTAAAAGATTTTTTTTTATTATTAATGTTACAAAATCTTTAATAGAGTGTAAAATATACCACAAAAAAATAAAAACTAGGTAGTTCACCAAAAACATTTAATTCAACACATTTTCATAAACATATGGAAAATCATCACCGAAGAGAATATCTGGAAGTCAAAAATTTGGATAGAAAAGGGAGAATCCTGTATGTTTCTAGAATACAGGACACCCAAAATAGCGAAAGATCCGAGGAGGCCGTGAAACAAGTGAGTCTGAGGAAAATTTCTTCCCCCCCAAAAATCTGCCATATCAATGACCCCAAATCACAGGCAATTATTTTAACTTCAGAATTTTTTTTTTTATTATTGCAATGAGTAACCAGCCATTCACAAATAATGAAGAGCAGGTACTCATAGAACTTGTTGCCCATCTTCAACCAAAATGTCCTATTTCTAGTAGAAAATATTTTTTTTGTAGAGAGATGACGTTACCAACTTCATACAGGAAATTGAGATCAGCAGTATTCGAGAAGTTATCTAAGGCCTGAACAGATATCATTTACATCAGATATATAACGGATAGCTGAATATTCAAGAGTCATTTATTTCTTTAACTACTCACTGCTTTGCGAGCGAGTTTGAAAAATTGGACTATGTATTCCATTGCAATATATATAGTATATATATATATATATATTATATATATATATTAATATATATATATATAATATATATATATATATATATATAATTAATATATTATCATATATATATATATAATATATATATATATATATATATATATATAATATATATATATATATTATATATAATTTGAATTTTAAATTGAATTTAATTATCCTATATTTTAAGATTATTTGATTAAACTTTATTTCAAAAATACTGATAGGTATGTAATACAGCCTGTATGAATACTACACAAGGCTACCATTATATTTTGTTAAAAGATGGCTATGGGTTATGTAAAAAAATCCCTTCCAGCAATTTTTATAATTATCAATACATTAGAAATTCCGGTTCCGCGGGTATTTTTAAAACTCCGTCCGGATGCGGAACCGGAAAAAAAATTTCAATTTCCCGCCGGGCCGGTATTTCTGTTCCACCTCTAATATATATATATAATTATATTTATATAATATATTATATATATATATATATATATATATATATATACTATATATATATCCTATATATAATATATCATATATATATAATATATATATTATATATATATATACTAAAGTTTCATTAGTGCAGATGTTTGTTTTTATTTATTTTTTTTCATTATTGTTATTATATGATACCAGAGGTGAGGCACCCCGCTCATTTAGGGGTAGTCCCCTAGCCCACCTCCGCACCTCGAGAAACGTAGTCCGCTGCGCTCCTCCGCACTTATTCATACCATCAAACCTCCGCAATCGCAAGTCCCCACGTCCGCACGTCTCCCGCTAATAAATGTGCGGACTTCACAAAATATTTTAATAATAAATACAAATAATGGTATATTTTACAAAAAAATTTTATTTATATATTATATGAAAATTGAAATGAATATTTACAAAATCTCAAGATTTTCCTTCTCCTCCTCAAATGTCTTCTTCAAAGACAAGAGATTTACCTTTCAAAAAAGATTAGCTGCTCACAAAACTTAAAAAAGCAGCTTAGGCCTGACCTCTTTGCCCTCAAACACTCCCCACCAATACTAAATATTCGCTCCACAGCCGCAGAACTAGGGAGAAGGTGTATTTCTTTTATTAAACAAGTTCAACAAATTCTGCCAAGCGAAAAGCGAAAGATGTCCTTGGTGAGAGGAGTGCTGGTGTTGTTCACTTCCAGCAGTCCAATTGCTATTAAGGTCCTCACCTAAATCATTCTGCCGTCCCTTCTGAAATATTTTGACCCCACCCTGTCCACCCATAAAGAGGTCTAATTTCGCAAGACTTTAGTAGAATCCATGAAAGCCTCGACTTCCTATAAGATCGATGCAATGCTACGTATTTCAGCTCTGTAGCGTATATATATAATATACTATATATATATATATATATATATATATATTAACTAAATATATATATATATATATATATATATATATATATATATTATTATATATATATTTATTATATTATATATATATTATATATAATATATATATAAATTAAATCTCTCTC